>CM035785.1:40860784-40920784 GCA_020466265.1 Siphamia tubifer | reverse complement strand
TAATCCTGATAATGGATTCATTAATGTTAATGTGTTTCACAGGGGGCTACTCTTGTTCAGCAAACCAAAGGTGCTCATAGAGAAGACATGAGCCATTAGAAAAAGACAAAAGTACAGGCACTCACTCACTTAGAAATGTTTAAAAAGCCTTTATTTCATGTGTTTTTTCATGTCTGTAGACTAGTTCATAAGGGCTGAGTACCTTTTCCATTTAACAATTCATCTAATTAAAGTATGTACACTGTAATAAAAGATTATGTGGTTTTAATACGGTATATACTGGGTAAAATATATTCAATATAATTTGGTCTTTAATTTCATGGCAATTCTATACATTTCAAATAAAAATGTTTGGAATAAAATCAACTCATTGTAATTAAACAAAAAATAACCTTTCTGTTCATTTAATTCTAAACACATAATAATATTAAGTGAATTTGAAGCAGTGTAACCAGTTCATTGTGAATGGGAGTGTTTTTTCTTGAATGCAGTGCCAGAATTTCAGTATAATCACATTTGAAGAGTCCAGAATGCCCATGTTTTTCTTCACCATTGCTCATTCTGCACAATTCTACCTGGTTAGCTAAGGTAAATATCACAATAATATAAAGGTATACTACCTCACTAAAAACATTTTAGAAACTCAACAACAACTAAACATTTAAACCAGTGTTTTCCATTTTCTCATCAAACATAACTTAAGAAAAAACATTTGCAACAACATTTGGCCTAACAAAAATATGTCAAAGTCAGTCCATTCAACAACCAGCTCAGCAAAATTAATAATGACAATTGTGTAAAAACAAATAAATTTTTTAAAAAAAAATCTAAATACAGTATGTTTGATAGATTTTTTTGTTTGTTTGACAGTCATACCAGATCATGTCTAGCTTCACCTGTTACTGTTTCCTCTTCGTCTATAAAACATGTGTGCATGAGTCCTAAAAGCAGCTCATCTTTGTCAAATCTTTTCCCAGGTACAGGGCTATCGTGAAGCCGCTGGACATCCAGACATCCAGTACTACTACAAGCATTGTCCTGCGGGCGGCACTCATCTGGCTCTTCTCCCTGATCCTAGCCATCCCTGAGGCTGTCTTCTCTGACCTCCATACGTTCAACATCACCTCCACCAATGAGAGCTTCATCACCTGTGCCCCTTATCCCCATGCTGGCGAAATGCACCCCAAGGTTCACTCCATGGCCTCCTTCCTTATTTTCTATGTGATCCCCCTGATGATCATATCTGTATATTACATCTACATCGCCCGTAGCCTGATGAGCAGCGCCTCAGACCTTCCTATGGAGGGAAACGTCCACGCCAGACGACAGGTCAGTGTTTCAGCCGTCATCACATGTTACAGTGACAAAGTTTATTCATTTCATTTCTGTACGCTGGTATTTGCCTTATTCACCTGGCGGCCATTTTTATGCTTGGGGGTATGGAAGTTAAACGGAAGTACACAGTTCCATATGTTGTCAATCACTAGCTTCATCACTTAATAAAACTAAGTCACTAAAATCAGCCAAAAAATTACACAGTGAAATTAAGCAGTATCTTTTGTTTTGACTTAATGAAGTTGCTCCGGGGCGGCACGGTGGTGCAGTGGTTAGCACTCGTGCCTCACAGCAAGAAAGACCCTGGTTCGAATCCCACACCAGACCTTTCTGTGTGGAGTTTGCATGTCCTCCCCGTGTCCGCGTGGGTTTTCGCCGGGCACTCCGGTTTCGTCCCACCATCCAAACACATGCACTGATAGGTTAATTGGTTAATCTAAATTGTCCATAGGTGTGAATGTGAGAGTGATTGTTTGTCTATATATGTTCAGCCCTGCGATGAACTGGAGACTCATACAGGGTGTACCCAGCCTTCGCCCATTGTAGCTGGATTAGGCCCCCAGTGACCCCCGCGACCCTAGTGAGGATAAAGCGGGTTCAGATAATGAATGAATGAATGAAGTTGCTCCGTTATTTACTTAAGTGTTTGCAAAATATACTTGTTTTACAGCTCCTTTTTCATTTGCTTCTGTATTTTTGTATTTATTTTAGATTATTATCTTACATGCTCCTTGTTCCTTTGTAATTATTACTATATGTGTTCGTTCGGGGGTCAGTAATTCAATTGTCCTCTTTAAAATTTTGTATATTGTATGTTCTAAAGTTCCAATAAAAAAAACAAAAAAAAATAGCCAGAGTTAACAATCAATATTGTTGAAACATGGGCGTATAAGAACTGCAATATGTGAAAGACAGACAAATGTACATTCCTGATCGTGCTCTCATTCCAGTCCACATGCTGGATCTTTGTAACCATAGATGTTGTCAAGTTGTTTTTTTTTTTTGAATGGGTGAGATCCAGATGGAATTCTATACAGTTTAACCCTGTCCTTGAAACGATTCTGACAACTAACAACACAACAACTAGACATTTCTAGCTCTGCTGTAGGTCTGTCATCTATATAAACAACAGTGTTTCCAGGCAGTTTTTTTAGTCCGGTCTGCGTGCGCAACTTCCTCTTATGTTTGAAAAACGTTGACTATGAAGGGGTCTATAGTCTACTTTTATAGAGAAACAATCTGAAAATATAAACACACAAGACATAAAAGACATTAAAAAAATTGCCTATGCCTTGAGGAAGATTAACATGAGGAGGACTAATTCATACCATGGTGTTGGAATGAACACCAACATTACCTAAACTAGACCTAGTATATAAAGGGCCCGCTACAGGTCATCAACCCCCCCTACAGTGAACCAAACGCTCCGACCCTGCCCCTTCATCATTGCTTCGTTTATGTACTACATGGAAGGTGTTCCAAAATGTGCTACCACAGATTTTCTGTACTAAAATGCGACAAGCGCCACCACTGTTCTTCTTCAAAATGAAACATGTCCGGTCAACTAGTCAGAGGATGCAAATGGTGTGATATATTCCAACATGGCCACGCCTGTGGAAGAGGAACTCATTTGGACGTTTTGCTCATGTTACGGCTAATTTCAGTGTAAATAATGAATAATAATGGAGCCTCATTAATGCTGCATTTCCACTAGTACTAGCTTGACTTGACTCTGTAGTATTTCCATTACAGGATAGTACTGACTTTACAGTACCTGGTCGTCATGGTGATATGACACTTCCAAATGTTGATAAAGTCACTCACTTGTCTCGTCTGAAAAAAACTGAATGGTGTAGTATCATGGGCTGTCATCATGTATATTAATGCACCGCTACAGTTTGTGTCAACTTCCACATCTGTATGTTCTAAACCAGCAGATCACAGAGACAACTGGTACTAGTGGAAACATCGTATAATCGGGACCCATTAGGTCATTGTAAACTGCAGAATCTCCTTAAACCTGTTCCACATATACCTATCATTGAAAAATGTCTATTATAAACATGACTGGATATGTAGTGTTTTGGGAAAATCCATCTTTAGCTTTTTGAGTTATCTTACTAACAGACAGATAAACCTAGCTTAAAACATAACCTCTGCTGTTCCTTGGTGCAGGTAATTATGGTCCACACACGCAGCCTATATTTTTTAGGAGTAACATTCTCTGTTCTGTGTTTTCTCTTTCAGATTGAATCCAGAAAGCGCTTGGCTAAGACAGTTCTGGTGTTTGTTGGTCTGTTTGCTGTGTGTTGGCTTCCCAGTCACGTCATCTACTTATACCGCTCATATCATTACTCACAGGTAAAAAAAAAAGAAGAACACACACATAATACATACCCTCAATTTTTCTGATTTCTTTCTTGCTGTATCAGTGTCATCTTTTCCTTTGCATTACATATTTTACATCTTTTCATCTTGTTGCAACTTTTTAATTCACGCCTCAAATCTGTTATTTATATGGCTTTAGTGATATAAAATAGTATAGAGTATAGTAGTAGAGTATTAAAAAAAATAGAAAAAATACACATCGTAATATGGTACTGCATTTGTACTTTACTCTGAAACCTGGCAACCCACTAAAAAAACAACGTGATGATCCTAATGCTAGGGTTCAAGGTTCGAGGTTACTTTATTTATAGCCATGAGTAGATTTGTTTCTCAGACAGAGTAATTGCATTTGATATTAATGACAAAACACACATTGAACCTTTTTGGCAGGTCCTTCATCAAGTGTCAAGTGTTCCATCATTCATTAATATAGAAGCATGTATAAATAAAATAATAAAAAATACAAAGATTACAAAATCAAATAATTAAAAACGAGACGCAATTAAAGACACTAAAACCTGAAGGAAATAAAAACAGTCTAGGATAAAAACCTAAAATTTAAAAATTAGAAGTCAGAATAATAATAAATGGAGCAGAGAAACAGCATAAATAGCTAAATAAATAAAACACAATATGTCTATTATTGGGTGACAAGATCAAAGCTCTTTTTATAATGTTGGGTCCTACCACTTGGGCACATTATTATAGACCACGTTCAAACTGCATCCAAATGTGGCCCAAATCCTTTTTTGTTTCTGATATGTGACCTGTATCTGATTTATTTGAGATAGTTTTGAACAGCACAATTTTTGAAATCCAACCTATGCCAGTTTCTTCTGTGGTCCTAAATCCGATATGTATCTGATATATTGCAATGTAACTGTTGGCCAGGTCACATTTATCCGACCTTTACATCATTGAAATGAGACCAATGTCAGGAGGAGGAGTGGCGGGAAAAACATATTTATTTCCGTGAATGCATTGCATGTCTGTGTGGTCACATATTGTGTCGACCATATTACCAAAACTGATTGAAGTTGCCTTTAATGTGTAAGATGAATGAGTAACAAAAAATTGGATTTCACCCCAAAATCCGAATTATGCATTAAGACCCATTATCTGAATGTAGCCTAAGTCGATAGGTATTTCTAGAATATATTTGTTGCCGTTGAGCACATGTTTTAGATGCCCTGACTTTGAAGGCCTGAACATATAATTTATACATAAATCAAACATTGTCCATGAATATATCTTTACTGTTTGCAGTGCAACTCAACAAAGCACATTCAGGCACATAAAACAAAATGAATCAATTATCTAGTAAAAAGCGAATGGTAAAGTTTATTTATTTAAAACTTCAATAAAACATTTTTTTGTAGTGCCACAATCACTCTCTTTATATTAGAGACATTTATTCCCCATGAATTTCCATCAGTTAATCATGCTTCTTGCACTTTTATGCTTCCACTTTCTTGAAAATGTACAATTTTGTAGCATTAAGGCACACAAATTGATGAAAAAAGACAAAAAAAAAATCCACAGCAGAGAACATAGATGGTAAAATAATAGATTGATAGAACGTGCCAACACGGCAGTAGGTGTAACATCCTCTACAGCCCGACAGAATGAACGCAGATGAGATTTAGTTGGTATGATGTGTCTGTTTTGTGAAAACAACAGACTTATTATTATCAGAATAATGTTGTTGTGAAATTTTTCATTAGATCACTCACTTATTCACCTGCTTCCCACAGATAACTAACTGTATAATGGTTGTCTGCTATTGGATAATACATAGTTCAATTACATTTGCATACATTTCCCTGAAGTAAAAACAGTCCATATATCAATATAAAGGATTACTTGTCTGTCACATTTAGAACCAGATGAAACTGAAGAAACTGAGCTGTGTTTTCTGTGTTTTTGTGTATTTATTTATTTTAGAATTTGCTCTGTATCCTCAAATGCCGATATTACACTAGCTCAAATTACAGTGTTTTTCCTGTTGTAAGAAAACAACAATCTTACAATATTAAGTCTTTCAGAACAAATGGTGCCAAACACAACATACTCAGCCCCTAACAAATGTTTTAGCTCATAATGGACCTCCCTCTCCCTCTCAAAATGTCAGACTATGGGTTTGATCTTCCAAGGTTGCTCAAGGTCAAAGGCCATGATTCCATTTTGGAGTCTACATGTAGTTTCCTATCAGTCAACAGTAGTTATCTTATCATACAATACAACATATTTTATTGTCCCACCTGGGGAAATTTGTCCTGGACTCAGCAACTGTGCCACAAATGCCTTGACACTACAATGACAGCAGACAGTAACATTACATAAAGATAAAAACACAATAAGAACACAAAAAAACACAGCCTAAAGCAGCTTTGTTTAAAAGATTTATGGAAATGGGAACAAATGAGTTTGCACTTAGGCAGTCTATACGTCTGTCTGAGGGCAGGAGGTCATATTGTGAGTGGAGAACATGTAATGGTTCAGTCACTATCCTCTCAGCTTGTCTATGGACTGTACTCTCATATATAGACTGTATGGACCAGCACTCATCACCTATTACCACTCTTTTTCGAGTTACAACCACTTAAAATCAAGTGACCTTGCTTTTGACCTTTCAAGGTCACTTAAGGGCAAAGGTCATTATGTCATTTTGAAGCCCATGCCAGGTTTCCTATCTGTCAATAATAGTAACTAAGTCTCTGTCTCCACTTGTTTTTTTTCTGTTCTAGTCCATTATAGTTTTTTAGGTATTGGTTGAGTAACCTCCAACTTCTTGGGTCAACAATAGGTCAAAATCTATATAAACAATATGCAGAATTCAAAGACAAGCATGTTGGTGCTCACTGGAAGTCTCTAAGATGAATAGTTTCAAAGTTATATCCAAAATTCAATGTTGACCTTTATTGTGACCTTGACCTTTGACCTAGAGAATTTGAGCTTTCTGATGTCAATGCTCCTCAACAGTGAGAGCAAAAATGCCACTTGGGGTTTAAACAAAGTCATCTGAATCTGCAAAAGAAGCTACTTACAAAATTGAGTATACAGGAATAAAAATGACATTCCTGATTTGGTGTATCTCATCAATGTGAAAACACATTTCAGATTAACATTTGCCAAAATTTAATGGGATTTATTCTGACTGACACACCGACAAAACGGACAAACAGACGGGCAAACAAACAAAAGAACCGAATCAAAAACAATACCCCTTGCAACTCCTTAAGGGGGCAGGGTACTAAACAGCATTTTCTCTTGTGATTTTTCTACTCAGCTGATTTCATGTATTTTTTTTAGGTGGACATCTCATGGGTTCACTTTGTGTGCAGTGTCGTCGCTCGGATCTTGGCCTTCACCAACTCTTGCCTCAACCCGTTCGCTCTTTATCTACTGAGCAAGACCTTTCAGAAGCAGTTCAACCAACAGCTGTGTTGTTGCTGTCATATGATCCTTAAACGTTCCTCACAAAGCCCGACGCATTATAATACTCGTGTGACCTCAGTCCGCAGCACGCATCACTCCATGGCAAGTCTTACCATGATCAATGGGAGACACATGTGTCAGGAGGACTGTGTGTAGAAGTGAAGCTAAAGTAATACATTCACTCCATTCATGTTTTGGTGAAATGTTTTTAAACAGTTAGTAGTTACGTTTGTGAAATATTGTAAGTTTTAAAGGTGTCCTTCCATGGTTATTTCGTTAATATTGCTGTGTTCTCAATTGTTATTTAATGCTTTGTCTGTTGGTTCTATTTTTTTAAAAAAACATACAGATTACTTTGTTTCCAGCTGTTTTTAGAGGGTAGAAAAATGACTTGAGGTCGAACAACAGAGTTTACCGGTACTTCCCCATATATGTCCATGACGTCCATGTGGGTGACGCCAATGTCCCTGTGATGTGTAGTGGACAGGCTTTTTCTGAGTTGCTCATTCCTTTGTTGTTTTCTATGAATGGGAAATACAGTGGAGGGGACACACCGCACAGCAAATGCAGCACCTTTAATGTGAAATCACCAGGAACATTTAATGCATTGGTTTGGCCTTTTATACATTGCAATATGTCCACATGCTACCTTCAAAAACAGCTACCTTTATTTACCTGCAATATACGTGAACTTATACATTTTGATTTTCAGTAGTTTTTCTCAAATTCAATTTTGTCACACATACCTGAGACAGGACCACAAATGTTCTAGGTGTTCTGATGCATGACACACAGGGGCAATGGATGCTAACTAACACTGAAGGATGCAAGAGAATGTGAAAGCAGCCAAATATGAGTGCAGACCCCAACCTCTGATGTGTCAACCACTTTAATATTGTGTGTGATGATGCATCTGAAAATCCCTTGTGCAGAAATGAAAAATCCATGGGGAGCAGGTTGGATTTCTCATGTGGCGAATGGATTCAGTTCTGTATTTACACCTAATTGTTTTGATTAATATTTGAGTAGCAGTGTGGTTACTTGCACCACATTCTGTTAACAACACGGCCTCAGATTTTACCCAGGTTATCAGTCTGCTTTATTAAAGTCAAAGTGTCTTTATTTTTCTCCCATGGGAGAAATTTATTTTGGACATATTGTTCCATTGCCTCCAAACCACACATGCTTAAATGTACATACTAGGGCATTAATAACTTTAGTTTTTTTCAAGTCAACTTATCCATCAATAAAATCAAAGTTGAGTCGGTGACGTCATGACAGTGTCAGCGGAGGAACAACACGGACACTTGTCTGTTCAGCAATGAGCAACTTGTATTAAAGTTCACTGCAACATAACAATGTCCTCTGACAGTACACAAGAATCAGCATTTTAACCCCAACAAAACAAAGCCTAACACCTTGAGTTTTATTTTAAATTTTACTGCACAACATAAGTAGGGTGACGATATGTCCACATTTTGTCTGGACCAATGGCTCTAAAACCAGACTGTCTGGATGTTTGTCACGCAGCCTCACTTTTTACATTTCATCCTAAGGACTAAATATAAAAAGTGAGGATGCATGACAGATGTCCAGACTGTCCAGTTTTAGAGCCATCAGTCCAGACAAAATGCGGACATATGGTCACCCTCCATAAAGTGCAAAAAGTTTAAGGCAGTGGCAATCAAGATGCACACCATGCTTGTCCACATCATGTTTGGAAAAAAAAAGAGCGTGTTGTCTTAATGCATGTTGTCTGCACTGCTGCTCATATCAGTCAGGTTAGCTAACAGATGCTAATTTCACTCAGGTTAGCTAACGGATGCTCATTTCACTCAGGTTAGCTAGCGGATGCTCATTTCACTCAGGTTAGCTAACGGATGCTCATATCATTCAGGTTAGCTAATGGATGCTCATATCAGTCAGGTTAGCTAACGGATGCTCATTTCACTCAGGTTAGCTAACGGATGCTCATTTCACTCAGGTTAGCTAATGGATGCTCATATCACTCAGGTTAGCTAACGGATGCTCATATCACTCAGGTTAGCTAACGGATGCTCATATCACTCAGGTTAGCTAACGGATGCTCATATCACTCAGGTTAGCTAGCGGATGCTCATATCATTCAGGTTAGCTAATGGATGCTCATATCACTCAGGTTAGCTAACGGATGCTCATATCACTCAGGTTAGCTAGCGGATGCTCATATCATTCAGGTTAGCTAATGAATGCTCATATCACTCAGGTTAGCTAACGGATGCTCATGTCACTCAGGTTAGCTAACGGATGCTCATATCACTTAGGTTAGCTAATGGATGCTCATATCACTCAGGTTAGCTAGCGGATGCTCATATCATTCAGGTTAGCTAACGGATGCTCATATCACTCAGGTTAGCTAACGGATGCTCATGACGCTTGTGTTTTTGTTGTACTTTAACTTGGACTTGCATATTGTGCAGTTCATGGTGCCGTTTTGTTTTGTCAGACCCACCAACCCCTGTTTTACCTGCAGCAGACGTGTCTTCTCTGGTTTAGGTCTGACTGGTCTGTGTTTACAGAGGGAGATGGAGGGAGAGAAACAATAACATGCGACTTGTCGACTCCTCCAAATTTAACTCAACTTTTGCTACGGGAGTCAATGTTTCTGTTAATGCCCTAATATAAACATTTAACCCAGAATAAAATACATAAGTAATCCATTTTTTAAGCATTATTTAACCAGGAAAAAGGATCCCATTGAGATTAAGAATCTCTTTTCCAAGGGCGTCCTGGCCAAGAGGCAGCATAAAATACAACATGCAATTATAACATACATTAAAACATACAATAATTTTACAAGAGAAGACAAACTATGAAAAACCAGTGCAAGTCATCGAGTTAGTCTCTAGCATTTTGAGATTTAAAAGCATTCAAAGAAATCAGTTCAGTCAGTTTCCAGTCTTTTAGCAACATATTTGATGTTTGAGGATGAGAGTAGACGATGCCCTTTTACCAGCACTGTACAGGTGAATGGTACAGAAAGGTAAGAATACTCATTTGATCTCAAACAATAAGACCCAACATTTGTTTTTGTTATTACACTACAAATACCAGGAGGCAAATAGTTGTGATGAAAGTGCAATACATTGTTAGATTAGTTAAAAACTGCCAAAAACAAAAAGTACAATATACAAATGCAGTATTATAGTCACCAACAGTCACGTGGGACAGATAACACTCCTTGTATGAATAGTTACTCTTGTCTGGGTGGCCTTAGTGGTTCATAAGATAAGATACGATACGATACGATATGATACGATACGATACGATACGATACGATACGATACGATGCAATGCGATACGATACGGTACGATGCGATACGATACGATACGATACGATACGATGCGATGCGATGCGATACGATGCGATACGATACGATGCGATACGATACGATGCGATACGATACGATGCGATACGATACGATACGATGCGATACGATACGATACGATGCAATACGGTACGGTATGATACGATAATCCTTTATTAGTCCCACAGTGGGGAAATTCCCATAGTTACAGCAGCATAGGACAGTAAGATAGAAGCTTAATTTACAGTAAAGAACAATATACAATAATACTTAACCCTTTCATACTCCTCTCTTTCATTTGCTCCTTGAAGATTTTTACTGACATAAGTGTTTGTATCTGTTGTGTTTACATAATGGAACTGTGTACCTTCTATCTGAATGTGATAGGCTGTATTCAGAATAGAGGACATTGGAGGGGTCTGCTAAAATGGGGCCTTTCTGAGGACTGTCTTATTAAAGAGGTTTTGGGGGATCTGGAGTACTGAAACACCCATAATTATCCCAGCAGTCTTGACCAGGTTAAGAATTTGTGATTTTGTTTTAACATGCATGTTTCCAAAACAGCAGGTAATTCAATAGCGTAACTCGACTGTGGCTCTATATTAAAAGAGCATGATGCTAACTCCATGTCAATGTTCACCCCCAGATATCTAGATGAACCGACCTGCTCCATATTGGTCCCGTATATGACCACAGAGCTGCTCTGGGGTCCACTACCATCTCCACTGGTTTATGTTCAATTTGATGTCCTTAAAAGGTAACGCAGTGAAAACTATCCAATCACAAGAGGACCAAATTAAAAACAACTGCCCTGTACTCTTAATGAAAGTGTTTGTAGAGCTGCCAATGGGAGCACATCCTCAGGTCACCTGATAACCCAAATTTTAACATATCACCTCATACAGGAAGTGAACATTGTCTTTGTACAGCGCTACGATCAACTCTACCATTCTTAATATGCTTTGTAAATAAATTGGATTGCAATAGATAAGAGAAAGTAAGCAAAAAAATAACTGTTAAATAAATGTTTACATGAGACATTTTATGATAATTAATGTTTAACGTGAATGTTACGTAGCCTTTCTTCTATGAGTAATTTCTACACCTGTGGACAAACTGCCACTTTTGTTCTTATCTAATATCTGGTTTAATTTTTGGATGTTTTTTGTGACTACAGGTGTTTTTCCTGCCTTTCATGGCTTTACTGATAATACTATATTGCAAAAGCTCAACTGTGTAGTGACATTTTGCTTTATTCCATTAGAGGTTCTGTTAAACACTTGTGTATTTTCCTCAGTCTGTACCTAATTGCTGTACATGCATTATTTGTATTTATTAAAATCAAATGTTATAACTAGATGTGAACATGCAGAAATATATTTTATCTGGTTGTAGATGGTGCATTGAGCCATGTTTCATTTTTGTAAAGGGTCAAAAAATAAACAGTAAGTGTATTATTGCATTGAGTTATGTCATATGTTTTAAAGTGCAATTGCATTGATACTTCTTCAAATGCAGCTCTTAAGTAAATCACATCTTCAGCTAGTGAAGCCTGTACTTCTCAGCTTAACCCTTTGTTGGTCAGCTCAGCCATTTGGTAGAGGTAACTTTGAACCTTGACATCTAATCTAATTTGAAGTCATTTGACACCAAACTTCAACCATGACAACACCTCTGCTATGTTTTTTTTTTTGACACAAAATTGCAAGCAAGTTGATTTTTTTAAATTATATTTTAGTAACTTTTAGTGAGTCTATTTTACATAAATAATCCTCATCATGTTTCAGAAAAACTTTGGTATTCATGTAATACATTTTTTTTTTACAGTAAACATGAAATGCTAATGCTAATGCTAATCACTAATGATATAAACACAAAGAGCTAATACATCTAATTTGAACCAAATCACAAATTGTGTTGGTAAGATTGGTGAAGGAGTAATGTTTGAGTTTTAATACTTTAGTTAAATTTAGGGTCAGTAAAAAATAAATCTATGTTTTATGTTATAATAGTCCCTGTGAGGTGGAAAAAGCAAAAAAATTGCAATTTTTTTAATTGTAATTTTTGTAGTGTGACCAACAAAGGGTTAAATTGGTTGTAACATTTCTTATATATGGGAGAAAACTCACTTAAAAAAGAATAATAATGTGTACTATCCTGCTGTGTACACAACATTAAATCTCAAATTATATAGCGAAAGCAGAGTTCAATGCTTTTCTAAGATGCTGTATGTTGTTTCTTCTTTTCTGTAATTCACCACCTGTGTCTGGTTTATAGTGTGCACCACTGATTTCATTGCACATGGTTATTCTGCGCTGTCACTTGCTAGATTTACAGTCACCATATCACACTGCAATGCCCTAATTTGGTATTTCACAGTGGGAGGGTATCATGCGTTGGCTGTGGTAAGTGTCTGTATAATTCAGTCTGGATAGTGTTTGTGTAAGTGTAGTGGGTGCACTTCATGTCCTGCACAGCATCAACCTTCTACTTAACCTGTCATCTTTATGACCAGGTAAGATCTGTGTAAATTTGAGAATATAAATAAGGATCAGTTACAATCTTTTCAACTTGAGGAATGAAGAAATGATCAATAAAAGTAATAGTTTTAACCAGTTACAGCTCAATAACAACTTAAGGTTAATATTTATTTGAAACCATGACTGTTTTATGGAACGTGGTAGTGTAGCTCTTCCCTCTATGCCATGTATTGCTATACCACTTCAATCTGCAGGAGTATAAACAGCATGAGATAATATCAACTCATTTAGACGTATAGAGTGGTCTAGTGTTCCCAGGAGAAGTGGGTATAGTCTGTTTTTTAAGTAGTCCAGAAAAACACAGTTTTTTTGGACAGTGACACAAAAGACTACTCTGTTTACACAAAAATGAATCAGGAGTATTTGCTCACTATTATTCAATTAAGATGTCAGATGAAAATAAAGTATAGAAGTAAATAAGAAAAAAGATAAAGTACAGTAAATGTAAATAGGAAACACTGCAGAAATAAATTTAGGGATACAAATTAAAGGAGCAAAAACATAAATAAGGAAAAAAAATACATAAATAAGTGGTATGGAAATGAGGACCACTGCAAAATGATCACTTTGACAAATGTTACCACTTTAAGGTATGTGTTCTAGTAAAATGAATGATTCTGTTTTATTCTCTGAACTATCAACATCTCTTACAAGTTTCAACAACATTTTTTTTTCACGTTATTCAGATTAATAAGGAAACTTTGCAGATGGAAATGTTATCATTGTGAAAATAATAATATCAGAGATATAAATGTTAATGTATAAATGTACTTTATGGAGTTTAAAGGTGACTCTGTAGAAGTGATCCCAGTGAAGCAATTTACATGCAGGTGACAATTGCGGGGGAAGGGAAAACCCCCACCACAATACAAGCCTCCAGGGGAACAGATAACCCCAACAACTCTTCAGGAATCTGACCAACAGACAGAAAATATCTGAAGAAGGAGGGGTTGATGGGAAGGTGTTATAAAACTGTGTGTCAGACATTCTCCCTTAATGCTCAAAGAGTCAGACTGGACTTTCTGACAAGTGACTATGTAATGTTAAAAATAATCTTATGATAAAATATTTTGTAATACTGTAACAGATTGTAAACTATGATTGTGATATTAAATTAATGAGAAGACTTAAAGAGGTATATGTTAACCAACCGCTTAATCTATTAGTATAATTTGAGTAGGTTTAAATATGCTTACTTAATAATTATATAAAAAGTATTAGTTAATGAATTTTTACCAATTAAATCATCATATAATTGTAAATTTTCACTGTTATTATTGAATTCCTTTGGCTCACTTGAGGTTATATTGGGGTGAATGTGGCCCCTGAATGTGTTTGAAATCCCTGGTCTAAGGGGTTGAATTAAAATCTCAGTATAATGTCAACAAACCAGTAGAACACAAGCGCTATAATATATTACTTTATCTCCAGCAAAGTGACTCTCCTACACCTCAGTGGAAGCAGTTTTTCTTTTTCTTGCAAGTCTAAAAATATTGATGTTATTTTTAGCGAATGGTACGAGATCAGACCCTTGACAGTTGTCCAGTGTTTCCTCCTCATTATATGAACTGCACTGTGATGATACTGTGTCTCCATAGGGTGAAATACCTCAAAATCAACAACAACTACACTAGTCCTGTCCTCCTGCAAATTCAATCAGTCTCGTTAAAGGTCAGTGTTCATTGCAGCTATTGTTCCTGTTCTGCATTGATCCATATACACTCTTGTTATATTAAGGTCCTAAAAAAAAGATGCAATCAAATGAGGCTGTAAAGCTTTCAATGGATGTCTGAGGAGTAAAATGTCAAGATTTTTTTGTCACTGTTAGAACATTGCGTTTCATTTTTACATAAATGTCTTCTAATTACCTGTAAATGTCTTTTGGAGCAGTAAGGCAAGAATAGCACCCGATGCCCCACAAGCTTTGTTTAAAATCTGAATCCTTTACATGACATTGTGTTTAGATGAATCATTTTGAAACTTGAAGTGTTCAAGTTTCAATTAAAGTTATGCGTCAGGATATGAAGATTATAAAAAATGGAAACAAATCCTCAAAAACACATAACTAAGTGTCTTTGTATTTGTGTTTCTTTATATGGATGTCAAAGACCTGCTATTTTCCAGTCTTGAAATGTTTTTAATGAATAACTGCTGTTGGTTTTATGAACATGAGTGATTTACTTGCTCTGAGTCATTGATTTTTTTTTCACCATTTTTTGAAATATACATATTCACTGTGATGTTATAATGAAGTGAGAGCTGGATTTTTCATTGCTCATATCACCTGTTTCTTTTTATTCCACTATGAAGTGGAAATTCTGAGAAGTTCATGCAGTTTGATGGCTTGTGGTTATGGCTGATATGTGAAGGAAATCTGACACACAATACCTGTTTAAAAAAATATATATGATCAAAAGTGTGTTTTTTGCCACTCAGTGTGGTGAGCAGTTGTCCATTTTTCCATCAGAAATGTGTGACCTGCACATAAAATTACAAATAATCGATTTAACTCTTCTCTCCAATCCTTGTATTCAATTCAACTTCTGAGATGGAATGCTAATAGATGGAGAATATGGCTCATACCAAATGCCAGCACCCACTATATCATCCCAGTCACTGTTAATCAAAACAATTGTAACGTGACTTACATGTGTCATGGATCCTAGACCAACTGTCTCAAAAGCCAAATGGTCACATATGGTCTGTACATATTAGTTTAGCTAATAAAGTAGGGTCACAATCCAGCTACAATGGGTGAAGGCTGGGTGCACCCTGTATGGGTGGCCAGCTCATCTCAGGGGGGAACATATTAAGACAAACAATCACTCTCACATTCACACTTATGGACAATTTAGATTAACCAATTAACTTATTAGTGCATGTCTTTGGATGGTGTGAGGAAACCCAATACCTGGAGAAAACCCACATAGACACAGGGGGGAACATGCAAACTCCACACAGAAAGGTCTGGTGTGGGAATTGAACCAGGGTCCTTCTTGCTGTGAGGTACAAGTGCTAACCACTGCACCACCATGCTGCCCCCAGTTAATGATATATTTTACAGAAAAAAAATCACAGGTTCTTCCTGTCAAGATTGGGGTGAGGTGAAGGAGGACTCCAATGCACAGTACTGAAGGGAAAAATAATTTAATACCAAAACTAAGAAACATAAAGACAAGACAGACAAAACCTGGGAACAAATGACCAGAGTCCGTGGTGATGATGAATGTCCGGGTTATGGTGATTGAGGAGATGGTGAAAGTTGTCCGGGTTATGGAGGTGACAATACTGAATGGTCCCGCACTGGCAACTGCAAGCCTTACTGCTTTTATAGCCACAGATGAGGAACGGCTTGCAGCTGGAAATGACTGGGGGAAAGGTCACCGGAGCGGAGGTCATGACACTTCCGTTTTGTCCATTTCTGATATTATGACAGTCATCTTTAATGTGAGGTTTGATAAGTAAATAATAAAAAATGCTTAGTAAATAAAATTCGGAAAAACACCTGATTTGCATTGAAAAATTGTATATATATATATTTCTTTTTTTATTTTCAATAAGGCAGGGTCGGTCTTCTGTACAGTTCAGGTGGATTTAGAAGTGGGTATACCAAATGTTGACTGAAATTTAAGCATGTATACTCTGTATACCACTGTATACACTGGACTACACCACTGGAGGTCTACCAATGCCTTCACAAGTAAAAGTCATGTACTATTCTTGGCACTTACACATTAACACATACACTTTTTTAAAAGGCATAATATATACACAAGGACATTCCCATTATTCACAAGAGGCACGATATGATAAACATGAATCAATTTGGGAATCCATATAAAGTAATAGCACAACATAATCTGACAACGGTGATGAGGCACTATACAGAAAGGAGGTCCAGATACTGGCAGCCTGATGCAGTGACATTCACGTCAAAACCAAGTAGAACAAAGAAGTCCAGAAGTCAATGACCACACTGCACTCAGACCTGAACTGTCACATCTCTATATGTGCCCTGGTTCTACTCACTCTCTGACTAATGAACCTAGTCTCTGGTAGAGGGGGGGGGGCTATAATTCTAAAAAAAAGAAAATAATGAATGAATGAATTCAAATTAAATCTTTATTTCTGCCATATCTTTCTTACTGTGTCGAGGTCTGGGGAAACACCTATCAAACCATTCTACAGCCCATATGCACAGTCTAGAAGAGTGCAATATGGACCATGAAACAATGCAGGATACAGAGATCACACAAACTCACTATTCAACAAATTAAGATTGTTGAAACTCATAGATCTGCTCAAAGTCAAAACAGCACAAATAATGTATAAAGCAAAAAGTAACCTATTGCCAAAAAAATATACATGGCATGTTTAGAGAGAGGGAGGGGGGATATAATTTAAGGGGAGGCTTCAACTTTTTTAAAAGGTTCAAACTACAAGGAAAAGTATGTGTATGTCCAGCTGTGGGGTGGCTCTGTGGAACAGTCTGGAGACAGAAATAAAACAAAGTAGTAACAAATCTGTTTAAAAAAATTACAAAAACATTTTTTTCTAAACAAATATATAGAAGAGGAAGTCTGTAACTGTGGGTGAGGTTGTTATATGTGGATATGAGTATAGGTGTGTGTATGTATGTATGTGTGTGTATATATACACGTACACTATATTTAAATGTAGTGTAAACTGATGTATGAGTGATATACTGTAATTATATTATAATTAATTTATCATAGAATATATATTTATGGGGCTAATTATGTTGTGTGTGTGTGTTTGTGTGTGTCATACACTAGCATCTATGAGAAAAGATCGCGACGTAGTAGTTGCTGCACAAACTTGAAAAAAAAATGGTGGATCAAATCGGTTCATGTGCTCTCTGTAGAAATAAAGCCTTGTTTTTTTTCCTGCATGTTTTCAGAACAAGCAATGGCATGAAATCTACCTGGATGATACTCTGGTAAAGGTAAACACACACGGAGAGCAAGAGGGGAGGAGGGAGTGTTCCTTCACACATTCTGAGCCAATCACAGACGCCTCGTGACCGTGTCATGGACATGTATGAGGAAGTGACGGTAAACTCTGTTGTTCGACCTCAAGTCATTTTTCTACCACGTAAAAACAGCTGAAAACAAAGCAATCCGGACATTTTTTAAATAGAACCAACACACAATGTATTCAATAGCAATGGAGAACAGAGTAATATTAATGAAATAACGATGGAATGACAGCTTTAAGAAAGGACTGTGTGTAGAACATCTGCTGCCTTTCCATTAGATGGAGGTTATACGGGTCCATACTGTATGGTGAAATGATATTATTTTAAAGAGGGACTACAAAAGGCACATGTTGGATCCTTCCCCTTGTGTTCCTTTGTAGTTTAATGTCAGTTATGTGAATCCATTTTGCGGTAACAAGGACGATGCACCGATGTTATATGTGACACGAATGATGAAATAAAAGGCTGTGAAGGCTGGAAAGTAATGGATGAAAGGGTGAATGGAGGTTTGATGATGTGGAGGTGGACTTGTGTGAACTTCTACCCATACCTCAAATGAGCAAACAGGATTTGTTTGCAGTCTGCTGTTCCGTGACTTGTTCTTGAATTAACCATCCTTGTACTCATCTTCTCCTGAGTATTTCCACCTTCCTGGCCAGTCTATTACTCATCTCCAGCTTTACCCCATCTGTCTGCTATATTTTGTATCTTTTTCTAGAGAAGTTAAGTGTATACAGAAAAAAATGGTGGTGAGGTGAGGGTTGTTCACTTGTTTCTACAGAGAGAATCAAATATTTTCTGAAAACATGTTTGGTACTACACATACTATGAGTGTGTTGGCTGAATTGTTGTCAGCCTAATTTTAGATTAAACACAACAGAATAGTTTACTTCCTTGCTCTACAGTCACATGTAACATAGTCTACACAATATACATATAAACTACATTTTTCACTAAAATGCACATAATAAGTACTTTATGATATACAGCTGTTACCATTAATAGACAATTCTCTCAATAACACAACAAATGTGTTAAGGGCTATTGCCATTTGCTAATGCTAAAGATAGGTGCTGTGCAATATGAGTAAAACTACTACTACTATTACTACTACTACTACTACTACTAATAATAATAAGATTAGATCCCATTGATGTAGGGCAACCTGGTCAGGACGTCAAGCAGCAATGCAAGGAAATAAAAAGGCAGCCGTACTCCAAAACCGAGCGATAGAGGTACCGCAGTCAACTGCGCATGTGCTCCGACCATAAGACTTCCTGACCTAACCCTAAACCCTAACCAATGAACCTATAGCGAACAACATCTAGCGTAAGAATGCCATTTTTATGCAGAAGAAAAACCCTGCAACCAGCGCACAAAGAAAAAAAAAAACTAAATGCTGGAGGTGGTGGGGGGTTGACATTGGGCCCTGGCAGGGCGGGGGCTCGTGCTTATGTTACAACAGAGCGGTGCCCCTCATCCCCCACCTGCATAATCCACTGTCCTTAAGTCATGTCATCAGACGCATCCCACCCCCCATCCATCCAGTTGATCCAATCTAGCATCTTCCATGGGATGCTGAAGCTAATGTTGAAGCAAAAATGGCTTATATGGTGCCGCAGGGTAGGGCAATGAATTTGTCACTCATAAGATACATTTAATAGGCAGTCACTAAGTCGCTAAATAATTTTTTAGTCACCAGAGATGGCCAAATGTTGTTAAATCTAGTGACAAAGTTGCTAAATGTCAAGTGATCTCATTTCCGATGCTTTCTTTCATGTGCACCTCGTATGGAGGGATTTGATTTGATTTGAATGCTTTATTTCGAACATGTGCAGAATACAACAATAATCAATACAGTAATAGTAGTAATAATAACATGAGTATTTTGTCTTAAAAGCCAAGTTATTTTACATTTTTCTTGAAGTAGTTGTTATATACATAGGTAGCTTTATAATAATAATAATAATAATAATAATAATAATAATAATAATAATAATAATAATAATAATAATAATAATAATAATGGTATGGTCCAAGCAAACTCTCAACTGGCAAAGGGATTTATTAACAGGTCAAGGAAAGCCAAAAGAATGGCTCGACGTAAGGAAACCAAAAAACAGAACTCATGAGGTAAAACTGAAGGTGACTGATGGACTGACCATAAAGGTGGAACATACTAAAGAGGAGATAAGCAAGTGCACAAGGATAGTTAGTTCAAAAATGAATCAGGGAACAACAGACAGTGAAGATCCTCCTCTCCTGTTTTCTCATTTGTGGGGGTGAGGTGAAGGTACCAGAAGTCCACGCCCACATCATCAACCTGCCAATCACCCTTTTATCCATTATCTGTTATTTAGTTATCATTAATTTCACATGTAACTTCATTGCATCATCCTTGTTATTGAATTTCAATATTTTCATTATACTTAGTTTAGAGTCACACAGAAAACAAATATGGTAAATCAGAGCCTGTGTGAACATTAATGAAAAGAAAACTACACACAGCAGTACATGAACAGTGCAGCAAGGGGGAGACAAAAGCCTTTTATCATTTTTCATCATGATACACGGTATTGAAAGAAATTGTTAAAGTCACCAGAAACAATGATTATGTAATAAAGACTGACTCCTGTGTGTATCGTGACTAAAACAGACAGAAAAGAAAAATGGAATGCCTAAAATCACTGTTTTTTTTTTTCCAGTACAATCCCATAGATATTGTACAACAACTGAAGTGATTTTTTTTATCAGGAAAACATAAAAAATTAATAGATATCAGTTCTAAAATTATACAACTATTTTTGTTGTTATCATATTTGGCAAAACAAACGTACTTTTCGTTAGTTTAGTATCAGGCATTAAAATGAACAAGAAAGTGGTCTAATATTTTTTTCCATGACTGTAAGTTAGGATGGAATGTATATTCATCTAAATTTTGCAGAGTTTGGATTAAAAATGATGTCCTATTGGATGCCTGGAAGGTGACAATGGTGTGAAGCTTTAATTCAGATGTTAGTAACAGGCATCATGGATCACAGGGGTCATGTGTGGTAATCATTTCAGAAAAATGAGGCTGTTTGATATTCCTGTCAGTCAAACATACACAGCGGAGCTTGTCTCAAACACAGTGAACAGCAGCAGGAGATCAGAGCCACCTTGATGTTTCCAGCTCTGCAAGACATGACGTCTTTAAACCCATGGCAACTTGTCGTTTTATGGGCGTCTGAAAAATCAATTTTATTGTCAACAATAGGAGGAGGACCATTTACTGTACACATAAAAGCATTTATGGATCAGTGGCAGCAGTGTTGACAAGATGGCTGTCTGACTGGAAATCAATACATTCACCAAGCAATTACAATAATAACTGTCCTGTGGTTTCCCTCTGCTCAAGGTCTTCAAGCATTATTAGAAAGGATGGAGCTTCACATAGTAGCTCAAACTTTATACAAAAGGCTGAGATACATCATATTTGCAAATGATTGTGCAATTAAAAAGGTATAAAATATTAATCTTTCAGGACTCAATTTGTTATCTTAATAATAATAATAATAGTAATAATAATAATAGTCAATTTGATTTATATAACGCTTTTCTATTAATGCATATTCAAACCATATACATTGGATTCACTATTTATTCACTCACACATTCTCACTCTGGTGGTGGTAAACTACATATACTGTATGTAGCCACAGTTGCACTGGGGCAAACTGATAGGAACTTTGCTCCCTGTCAGGATCGGGGTGAGGTGAAGGAGGACTCCAATGCACAGTACTGAAGGGAAAAATAATTTAATAACAAAACTAAGAAACATAAAGACAAGACAGAGACAAAACCAAACCAAAACCTGGGAACAAACTGCCAGAGTCCATGGTGATGATGAATGTCCGGGTTATGGTGACTGAGGAGATGGAGAAGCTGTCCGGGTTATGGAGGTGACAATACTGAATGGTCCCGCACTGGCAACTGCAAGCCTTACTGCTTTTATAGCCACAGATGAGGAACGACTTGCAGCTGCGCAGTGCGGGACCAGGTGAGTGTGGAGAGCACTGGGGAAAAGGTCACTGGAGCAGAGGTCATGACAGTACCCCCCCCTAAGGGGCGGCTCCTGACGCCCCTAAAAAACAAAAAACAAAGAACCCCCCCCCCCATTGTTCAGAGCTCAACAACAAAAAAAAAATAAATATATATATATATATATATATTTCCAAGTAGTATTTCTCCAGGCAGGGCAGCATGGAAACCCCCTGGTCGGAGTACCCTCTGGGCAGAGTGGTGTGGAATCCCTCTGGGCAGGGCGGTGCGGAAACCCCCTGGGCGGAGTATCCCTCTGGGCAGAGCGGTGTGGAATCCCTCTGGGCATGGCGGTGCGGAAACCCCCTGGGCGGAGTACCCTCTGGGCAGAGCGGTGTGGAATCCCTCTGGGCCGGGCAGTGCGGAAACCCCCTGGGCGGAGTACCCTCTGGGCAGAGCGGTGTGGAATCCCTCTGGGCCGGGCGGTGCGGAAACCCCCTGGGCGGAGTACCCTCTGGGCAGAGCGGTGTGGAATCCCTCTGGGCAGGGCGGCGCGGAACCCCCCTGGGCGGAGTACCCTCTGGGCAGAGCGGTGTGGAATCCCTCTGGGCAGGGCGGCTTGGAAACCCCCTGGGCGGAGTACCCTCTGGGCAGAGCGGAGTGGAATCCCTCTGGGCAGGGCGGCGTGGAAACCCCCTGGGCGGAGTACCCTCTGGGCAGAGCAGCGTGGAATCCCTCTGGGCAGGGCGGACTGGAATGAGTGGTCTGGGGTGGTAGCAGGAGCAACGGACCAGGTCTGACTGAGGACCAAGGAGACTGAAAGACTGATTGGGTGGGGTCACCACGGACTCTGGCAGGGAACGACAAAAAGGAACAGAGACAAGGCACTAAACAAAGACAGGACAAACAAGGAAACAAAAGGACTGGGCCGACACGGGGGCAACAAGGGAACAGGTCCGGGGCGATACCGACCCGAACACCACAAGCAGGTCCGGGGCGATACCGGGTCGAACACGGCAAAAAGGTCCGGGGCGAGACCCGGCCAATACGGCAAAAAGGTCCGGGGCGAGACCCGGCCAACACGGCAAAAAGGTCCGGGGTAAGGAAGAAAGGGGAAATCCGAGGGGGAGAAAAGCAACAGGCAGGGACAGGGGACAGAAGCCAGCAACGGGCAACAGGTAGAGACAGCCACAGACAGAAAAGACCAACGACAGACGAAAAGACAGACCAAGACAGACGAAAAGACAAACGCTTAGCCAGAAACACGGAACGCTTAGCCAGAGACACGGAACGCTTAGCCAGAGACACAGAACGCTTAGCCAGAGACACGGAACGCTTAGCCAGAGACACGGAACTCTTAGCCAGAGACACGGAACGCTTAGCCAGAGACACAGAACGCTTGGGCAGAGACATAGAACGCTTGGGCAGAGACACAGAACGCTGGGCAGAGACACAGAACACTGGGCAGATACACAGAACGCTGGGCAGATGCACAGAACGCTGGGCAGAGACACAGAACGCTGGGCAGGGAAACATAACTAGCTGGGAAACACACAGACAGGGACAGAACACAAGACTGGACAGACTTTAGACAGAACAGACCGGGGAAAACTAAAACAAAAACGGGCCCCTTCAGCACTGGCGGAGTCCTGATGGTTGGCGGGACCATTCTGTCAGGATCGGGGTGAGGTGAAGGAGGACTCCAATGCACAGTACTGAAGGGAAAAATAATTTAATAAAACTAAGAAACATAAAGACAAGACAGAGACAAAACCAAACCAAAAAAACGGCCAGAGTCCATGGTGATGATGAATGTCCGGGTTATGGTGACTGAGGAGATGGAGAAGCTGTCCGGGTTATGGAGGTAACATTACTGAATGGTCCCGCACTGGCAACTGCAAGCCTTACTGCTTTTATAGCCACAGATGATAACCACAGATAACCCTAACCCAATTCATGTCGACGACCCCTTTGACCACCACCAATCATTCATAAGAATTCCAACACCAATGTAAGTGGCAGCATTGGAGGGTGAAGTGTCTTGCCCAAGGACACAACAGAACAGACTAGATTTAAACCGCTAATCCTTTGGTTATGGGAAGACCCATTCTACCTCCTGAGCCATAGGTGCATAATTTTGGCACAGGAGGGGAAGGAAACAATTACAGGAAAGTACACAAGAAGTTGAAATTATAAAAAATAATCTTTTAATATAAACTACATATTCAGTGCACAAGGAACATGTAAAATCATAATCTTTACAATTTGATTTAAACATAAGGTAAGCATGTTAAAACAATCAGATAACATGGTCACATGAGTTAATATCTTAATTAGTTAAATTGGTTGGCATAAATAGAGCTGTAAATAAATTATGAGCCTTTATTCTCTGCCTCCAGCTGAGCAGGTTGTCATATTCTACCCCCCGTGACCTTCTAGTTGGGCCCTTTGCATCTGTGAATAAAAGAGGAAATGTTTAGAGAAGCAAAAATACATGTATGGAACCCCTGCAGATTTTAAAAAGTTTAGTAACAAAGTCGAAACTAGTACTTTCTGCAATTGTAAAACTTAGAAACCTTTTTTTAAACACTGGATTGTTTTACTTTACATCCTCTCACTGCTTCTAATACTCTGCACCCAGCAAATAACATTGAGTTCAATAAAACATTTCATTTCAATTCACATTTTCTTGATAATTATATGCAAATCTAAAGAGCATGAATAAGGGCCACATAATAAAAACACTTGTTACTATAAGAATAAAGTTGTAAACACAAAAATAAAAGTTGTAACCTGTTATGAGAGTAAAGTAAAATACAAAAAAGTCATACTTTTCCGAGAATCAAATCATAATATGAGAATAATTCCATCATATTTTGAGAATAAAGACCTAAAAATGACCATAGATTAAACAACAATAAGCTGTAAAAATGCAACATAAGAAAATGTAAGAGAAAATACATTACAAAATGTGACAAAATAAAACTAAATCTAAAAAAAAAAATCTAAAAACAATGTGGTGCTGTGTACATTCCAATATCACAATGCTAAAATAACAGCCTATTTGCTTAAAAAGGAAAAAATCAACAGTTAACAGTTCAACATTTTAAGCTTCAAGCGGCTTCAAGCAGACAGATGTGGCTTAGTTGGCAGAGCAGGTTTTCCAATGACTAAAGGGTTGGCAGTTCAAGACCTGGCTTTTATTATTCACATGTCAAACTTCCCTTGAAATTCGAACTCTAAATGTCTCCCTGTCGTACCTGGTAGCTTTTTACAGTTCTTCAGACACTATGAAGGTATATAAGTGCAGCTCATTTAAATCCAGTGTAAAATAGACATGTTTAAAAAATAAAATCTACATGCCTCCTTTATAACTTGGAACGTTTGTGTGGTTATACTTTCATTTGGGGTTTACACACTGTGAAATACTGAACCTATTAGCCCCGCCCACCATCAACACAAACCCTCTGTATAGTTCTCTGGTGTAACCACCGTTAGCCCTGCAGCTGACCACTTCCAGACAGTTTCTTATCCACAAAAGAGGCAATTTGCTCCAAAGGTTTTTGGTTAAACAAACCCAAATGTGCAAACTGACTTCAAAGCCTTTAGACTAATGCAGTGGTTCTCAAAACCAGTTCTTGAGGCCCAATGAGAACATGTTTTAGATATCTCCCTCTTCAGTTCTTTAAAATAAAAATAAAATAAATGATAATAATTAAATGAAAACTAAAATAAGACAAATTATAAATGAATAAATGTAAAAAATACAATAAAAAGTTTTTGAAAATGTTTTTTTTTTTTTAAATTTAGATATTTGTCACTTTATTTTATATAAATATAATAAAAGAAATAAAGGAAATATTTAACTAGGTGTGATAGAAGAGGGAAAACATGCAGGACACTGGGCCACGAGGACCGGATTTGAGAACCACTGGACTAATGCTAATGAGATTTGGGGTTCACCAAGTGTGAACACCAAGTGAAAGTATAACCTCACAAAATGTTCTAACTTTTCCATCATGCGACAAGTGGGTACAAGTTTACTCTTGTAAATAATGGTATTTTTCCCACCTGTTTTTAAATTACAATATTATCCTTGTAATATTTTGGTTTTATTCTTGACATATGATGACATTATTCTCATAATATTACATCTTCATTCTGGTAAAATTAGGACTCTTTATATTTTCATACCTCCCAATGTTATTCTTGTAGTGACAAGTGTTTTTATTCTATTATGTGGCTCTAATAAAAGTAAGGGAAATAAGAATTTCAGTGGACGACTAACTTTTCTTTTGTTTAGTTTAATGTCATAGGTTGATATAAATGACAAAATGTAGTGTCATTTGCAAAACCATGATAAAGTGTCTCACCTGCAGGAGGTTGGATCAAAACGTTGGTGCTTTTGAGTACAGATGGAGGAGTTGAGCTGACAGCGATAGATCGGCCTCGGTTGGGAAGTGGGTTCAGGTCGAGGAAGGCAGTCGCAATGCTCCACATCTATCTCACAGTCAGGAAACCATGAACTGATTGGAAACTCTAAGAAAGACAATAACACAACATATGAAACACAACTCTGGGAAAAATGTAAATGCAATAGGCATGAATATTTTAGGATATTTTTTTGTTGCTGTTGTTGCCCACCCCCCACCCCCCCAAAAAAAGGAAAAAATGTGTAGATGACGGTATTGTTTTTGGTTCAGTATTTTTGTTTGTTTTTCTGTCCATCTGTCTGTTTGTTTGTCAGCAACTGTATGTAAAAACTACTGGACCAATCCCATGAAATTTTCAGGAAAGGTGTGAGGTGGTTCAGAATAGATCCTATTAAATTATATTGAATGTAGGTCAAAGGTCAAGGTTGCAATGATCAGGGATAGGGCAAATTAGGAATTGCCTTTTTACCCTGTATGCCCAGTTTTTTGCTCTCACAGTTGATGTGCATTGACATCAGAACATTGAAGGACAAATTTGAAAACTCTAGGTCAAAGGTCACAATAAAGGATCATTGGTATTATTATTATTGTTGTATTGATTATTGTTGCACTTTGCACATTTTCGAAATAAATCATTCAAATCAAATCAAATCAAATCAAAGGTCCAAATCAAATTTTGGATTTTTTTGGTAACTATTTATCTTAAAGATGAACCTTGAGCACTAAAATGCTGATTGGAAGCCATAAAATGCCCCCCACCCCCGACACCTTGAACCTTTTCTGAAAATTTCATGAAAATTGGGCTAGTAGTTTTAGCATAAAGCTGCTTAGAAACAGACAGACAGTCACACAAAGTAACTTAGAAACAATACCCCTCTCCCCTTCAGGGGGCAGGGTAAAATTTAAAATGGACTACAACAGAAAAAATGAGTTGAGATGGGGACTTAGTTATGATTATTGACATATAGGAAATCTGGCATGGACTTCAAATTGGTGTCATAACCTTTGACTTTAAATGCTCTTAAAGGGTCAAAATCAAGGTCACATGATTGTAAATGGTCGTAACTCCAAAAAGAGTGGTGGTAAGCATTCAGTTACTATTGCTAACAGATAGGAAACTATATGTAGTCTCCAAAATAGTATTATGACCTTTGGCCTTGAGCTACCTTAAAAGGTCAAACCTCACATTTTGAGAGGGAGATGTCCAGTAAAAGCAAAAATGTTTGAGGGGCGTGGTTTGTTTTGCTTAGCACCACTTGTTTATAAATGTATCCTCTGTTTGCCTCCATCTTATTTAATGGTTTACATTTGTTGGAATGAGATGAATAATTACAGTCTGTGTTCGCAGGAATAGTTATCTTTATGGGTTCTGAAGCAGAAGCTCCATAGAGTGGTGAAGAAAGCACAGAAGAGCATGGGCTGCCCCCTCCTCTCCCTCAAAGCCAGACACACATCCCACTTCCTCAGCAGAGCACAGGCTGTCATCAGAGACAGCAGCCATCCTGCCCACCACCTGTTTGATCTGCTCTCCTCTGGCAGATGCTACAGGTGTATAAGAGCCAGAACAAACAGACTTACCCCCCCACCACACCACCACCACCAATCCATCATCCATCCATTCATCTTGAATACACACATGCACTAGCTTCCCACAAGTGAAATCTCATGTGCATTAAAACTTTCTTGTGCAATAACCGTACCTCTGCATATACCTCTTGTGCAATATCACCACTTGATAGCCATGTGCAATAGCCAAACGTGCAGTAATGTGAAGATCTTTCTCATCTCCCCCAACATCACTTGGGGGAGATTATTGTAATTACTCTGTGTGTGTGTGTGTGTGTGTGTGTGTGTCCGCAGAGACATATCATGCTATAACTCAATGAATACTTGAAATATCACCATGAAATTAAATGGGCATATATATATGCGCATCAGATGCAATGATCCATTTGAGTCAAAGGTGAAGGTCACATTATTGGTTATAACTCAAGAATGGAGGGTCACAGGACATTCAGATTGGTACAAAATTATGCAGGATGAAGATTTCTACAATTCTCATAATTAGTGTTATCACCTACCACCAATAAGATGTCTGGAGGTCAAAGGTGACATGTGGCAAAATTAACTTCTGTAACACTGTTTGTGTGTGTGTCAAGCATAGCCATATCACACTATAACTTAATCAATACTGGATATATTATCATACTATTACACAGACTGGCGCATAT
Source organism: Siphamia tubifer (assembly GCA_020466265.1). Taxonomy (NCBI): domain Eukaryota; kingdom Metazoa; phylum Chordata; class Actinopteri; order Kurtiformes; family Apogonidae; genus Siphamia; species Siphamia tubifer. The sequence goes on along the minus strand of CM035785.1, from coordinate 40,892,053 downwards.
ATATATATAAATATAACAACATTATCAATATTGCCAAAGGTCAAGGTTGCATTCAGCAGAAAGGTCAAAATCACATTATTGGCTCTAATTCAAGAATGGGTTGTCATAGAAACTTGAGATAGGGTGCAATTAGACATTCTCTGAATATTTGTGTGGCATTGGTATTTGTTTGTATTTGTTTCTAGATAATTTACATTTTATACATATTTGATATTTATTTTAACTCATTGCAACTGCACAATTTTTTCTACTTATATTAGGACCAACACCTTGTTGCAGCCCCCTTCAATCTCATTGTGCCTACAGCATGTGTATTGATGTAAAATAACAATAAAGGCTATCTATTCTTAGCTGGAATTTGTCACACAATTCAAGGCAGAGCAATGAATGTGTCACTTACAAAATAAGTGGAATAGTCGACGGATTCAGCCCAAAAGTCACTAATTCTCTAGATGATCTTTTTTTTTAGTCACCAGAGATGGCCAAATGTCACTAAATCTAGCAACAAATTTGCTAAATTGGCAACACTGCACAGGTGCAACATATGTGGAGAAAGACTTATGATTCATTTTAAAGCACAGGTGTGAAACATAAGGCCCGGGGGTCAAATTCAGCCCACCAAAGGGTCCAATCTGGCGCGTAGTAGGATGAATAACAATGAAGATATTAACAGTGTAAAATAATTTTAATTCAGGTTCTACATACAGAACAATCAGATCTCAATTGGGTCAGACCAGTAAAATATGATCATAATTACATATAAATAATGAAAACTGCAGATTTTATCAGCACAAAAACAGTAAAATTACATGAAAATCTTTATATTAATAAACTATTCATCTATACAAAATGTGAATAACCTGAACAAATAAGACCAACCTGAAATGTCTTCAGAGAAGTAAGTTTAATTTAAACTGCAAGCAGTCTCAAAGGTCTTCACCATCCCTTTTGACTACCTCCCCTTGCGACCGCTTCCCCATGCAACTGCCAACATCAGCTGACAATGAGATGACATCGTACCGTTGGCTGGATGCAATATTCTGGCAGAAACACAGACTTTTGTATAAATATGTAGGGGGCGCTATAAAGTGACTTATTGGAAATGCTGTCTGTCGACTGGTTGTAGAACTGTGAGACTGACAACTGAGTCAAATTTGAGCCAAATAGTTTTTTTTATGTTCGAACTTCAGCCATTTTAGTGAAGTTGAATTTGTTATCTTATGTCAGTATAGAGCAAAATGACCATTTCTATTGATAAACAGGTCTAGACCCGGGAGATAACCATCTGAATCAAATTTCAATGTAATAATTACATGAGGTATTTCTGTTGAATTCTGTCAGTAAAATCTCAAAGATCACTATGTTCTCAGTAGTTTGATTGTACGCCAAGTACTTTATTATTAGTATAAACTTTATTTCACCAGCAAAAAAGATGTTTGAGATTCAGTTTGTTTTTCAAGACTGTCCTGGCCAAGACAACAAGCCTGACCCGGGACACGTCAGCACAAGGACTATGGGGTCTGCAGTGATTGTACGGGGGCAAATATGCTAGGGACGCGTTCGCCAGGGATGACTCTCACCACACACACACACACACACACACACACACACACACACACACACACACACACACACACACATGGCAGCAAGCCCTTTCTGAGCATTTGCAGGGTGGGGGGTGGAGGGCACACTATATTGTTTCTGCTTGGATTGTTTCTTTCTCCTGTCCTTTGACCTTAAATTTGACCCCCTGAACATTTTGCTCTGTAGCACTTCCTACACATTTTCCAAATTTGCCTTTAATAACATGTCTACAGTTCAGATATATGAACACCGAATTGGCTCAAATTTTACCCATTTGTCAGACTCACCCATTCAACAGACAAGTCACTCTATAGCTAGCCAAACTACAGAAATTCAACAAAAGATGGAAAAGCAAAATCACAATGTCTTTTGATAAACAGGTGTAAGCCCGGTAGAGAGACATCTGAGTCATATTTGAACCAAATCAGTGTTTGTATGTCTGAATTAATGCTATTTTAATAAAAGGTACATTTCTAGGGGGTCCTATAGTATGAAATCACAATTTCTTTAGCTAAATTTATGTAGGCCCAGGAGATAGATGTCTAAGTAAAATTTTAGGCAAATCAGTGTTAGTATATCCGAACTAATGCAATTTTACTTAAGGTATATTTGGCAACTTTGTAGGGAGCACGATAGAGTAAAATTATAATTTTGTTTGATAAACAGGTGTAGACCCAGGAGATATACGTCTGAGTCAAATTTCAGGCAAATTGGTGTTCGTATGTAGAAACTAAAGATGTAGGCCAAGGCACTATAAACACTATGTGTGAATATGCCAGTGGTGGGGGGTGGCATGGCAGGAGCACCATCCAACATTGTCCCTCAATAACATACCCCTTATCCCACCTTGGGCTCATGAGCAGGTGGTTTTCAAGGTTGCTCAAGGTCAAAGGTCATGACTCCAGTTTGGGGCCTACATTTACTATTTGTCAATAATAGTAACTTAGTTGCTGCCTCCATGTGTCTTTCTGTTATAGTCTATTGTTATAGTTATAGTTATAGTCCATTTTTAGGTTTTGACTGAGTGACCCTGGACCTCTGCAGTCAAGAATAGGTCATAATCTATGCACACATAATGCAGAATTGAAAGATGAGAAATTTGGTGATCACTGGACGTCTCTAAGATGAATAGTTCAAAAGTGATATCCAAAATTCGATTTTGGCCTTTATTGTGAACTTGATCTCTGACCTTTGATCTCTGATGTCAATGCACATCAACAGTGATAGCTTAAAGAAGCTATGTGTGAAACTGAGTATACAGGAATGATAAGGACATTTCTGATTTGCGTCAAATCTGATCATTACAACAAAAAAAAATAATAATTTTTTGGTGAGCTTGATCTTGACCTTTGATTTACATTCACCAAAATGTAATGAGATCCATTCTGGACCACCCCACACCAAATCAATTAAGGAGTTTTTGCATAAAACGGATGGGCAAACATTAAAAAAAACAACCAAAGCAATATTCCTTGTCTCCCTTTTTCGGGGTGCGGGGTAATAATAAAACACAATCAATAATTCAGACTCATCAACTTAAACATCATCAAGACATTTCAGAATATTCATCAACTCAAACACATATTAAATCAGGAAACAGTAAATTAAACAGGCATTCATTTAAACTTAGGTCCCAGTAAACCAACACACATGGACACGTGTAGACCAAGAGGGAGCAGAAGTGTATGTGAGACTGACTGTGCATGGGGGTATTATTTGTGAGTCTTCAACAGAGAAAAAGTCCAGAAGTCAAACTTTCATGCATACGTCATTTACAGCATATAACTTGTACCTGGTGTGGTGGAGGGGTAGTGTATGCATCTGTCTGCTGAACAATCCCAAATCAACCCACTGGCGCAAAGTCTCCTGGAATCTTGTACCTCTGACAACTGGCCCATTGGGGAGCAGCTGTAAATATAGAAGAGATTAGACCAGAACAGAAAAATATAGCTGCCAAATCCAGCTGAGAAATAAGGCTGACTGACTCACCTACTGCTCCTGTGAGGCTGAGCATTACGTCGTATTATAGCCGGCTCCATGCACCTGCACTCTGTGTGATTTGCTATTTTTATTAACACAGGTTCAGGCACAAAGTTGAATGGAAACACACTAAGAACCTGAAATGAAAAAAAAAAAAAAATGTTAAGATAAAAATAGTGCAAATGGTATTGAAGTCATATAATCAGTGGGATGGTGACACACTCACAGTTTTATTGACATAAACAGTAGTTGTGTTTCGACAGGTGACACCCTCTTGGTTACAGCAACCACTGCACCTGTTGACCGAGGCAAAGCAACAGGTGAGATACAAACTGATTTTCAAAGTCAACTATCCTTCCTTATACAGTGATAGAAAATGGTTTTTGGACACCCCATGCATTTGTGATATATTGAATTAAAAATCATTCTTAAGTCACTAAAATTTGTCAAGTGTTTAGATTTTTCTGTATTTTTGGATTGTTTGTCATTTTTTAATATACATAAAAAAATACTTTAAAAAATGTAGGATTTTCTTTCCCTTTTTTTCTGAAGCCTGTTAATTTGAAATTGTATATACTGAAAATAGTCTAAATGGACAAAATGTTCAAAAATATGTTATTATATTAGAGTACTCTCGATGAACACCAGATGTCGAGAGCATAACTCATGGATGGTTCGTGGTGACATATTTTGGTATGGGTAGATATATTCATACAGGATATGTCGACCATTTCTTCTTCATCTGCCTGTTTTCCATCCAGTTTGTTGACATCATCACAACCCTTCGAGTCGGCTTCGACTTTATTGAGGAATAAATCGACTTGAAAAAAACTGAAGTCGTTAATGCCCCAGTGTCTTCTCTTATGATTGTCTCCATATAAACATAGCTTGAGTCTTTTGCATAGCTACCAACACTCCCATATTTCCTGGGACTCTCCCATATTTCAGACTCCCGCCTCCTCCCGTTTTGTAATTTCTCCCGTAATTGATTAGTTCTGAACATCAAAAACCAAATCTGAAGACTGATTTTCTCCAGTTTCCAGAGCATGTTTGGAATGTATACTGTACACATTATTTGTTTACTATCTGACAACTCATAGACGCATAGTTGTATAGGTAACAATGAATTAATAAAGTTAATGTGAATTTAACAATACATGTCATCCATTGAAAAAATACATTTATATTTCTGGATAAAAATAGTCTTAGAGTATTTAATCATGCACTGGAAACTAATGACATACCACTTTACCATCATTTATCATCATAAAAACATTTATCACTCATCGCTCACTTATCTCTCCACCCACCGCCGCCGCAAAAATCTCCTGTATTCTGCTGCTGAAATAGCAGGTACAGTGTTTTGTCTCAGTGTAATACACATCATTTTTCTATTAGATCCCTTCCCCTAACCCACATGTACCTTTCTGTATGTGTTCTGTTCTGTGAAGGTCAAAACTGGATATTTTAGCAGAAAAATATGGAAAATATCTAAAACATGCAGGATCCCTGCCATCAAAGACCAGGATATCCTAGCCCTGGCATTGACAATCGTTCGTCCACCAGACTAGAGCCCTTCCTACTGGTTAACACCCTTTAGCCTGTCTAGTGAGGCTCCACTCTGACACAGTGGATCACACACATACACACACAGACTGTTGTATGTAATGGAAAAGCAATTAAATGGCATTACACTTTGTGTATTATTTATAAGCAAGGGAGGTGCAAATTCAGGGGAAAAAAACATCTGTGGGGATGGCGCTGTAAGTGATGTTGATTCCAGATTATCAAGTGTGAGTAAACAAGTAGTGATCAGTGAGCCAGATTGAGATTCTCTACCAAAAAGGGTGCAGAGATTTATGGGTTTTTCCTGAAAATAGTGTACAAACTGGAGAGAACTGGATGAAACGTGAAAATATTTTCCAAAGACTGTGGCACAATTCAAAGTTTTCTAGAAAAACTAAACCAAATGGCATAAATAAGCTATTTAGTTGGTGTCTTCTTCAGAAAAATATGTATGGACCATAGCAAATAATTTTTGGATCCCTTTATGGATTTTTTTTTTTACCAGAGGCAGAACTAGTATGTAGAGACCTTAAATGTGACTGCAAAACTGAACCTCTGCTCTCTCAGATGAAAATGCAAGAATGCAGGATCACTATGCTCAGCGCTATGTAAATGTACTGGAGCATGAGGATAGATACATTTTATGTTTTGACAAGGTTTGCATGAGATATAGGAGGCCTTCTATGAGAGAGATGGCATACAGGAAGTCATTTCACGTCCTTTTCTTTTATGGAGTTTTCACTCAGCATACTTTGGCTCAGCTGGTCGTCCAGTAACTGAAGGGTTAGTGGTTCAAATCCCGCTCTGTCCTAGTCGGTTCGTTGTGTCCTTGGGCAAGACATTTCATGTCCTCCAGTGCCACTCACACTAGTGTATGAATGTTTGGTGGTGGTCAGAGAGGCCGCAGGCACAAAATGGCTGCCACATTGCTGTCAGTCTGGCCCAGGGCAACTGTGGCTACATATGTAGTTTACCACAACCAGAGGGTGCATGTGAGAGTGAATGAATAATGGGTCTCTAATGTGAAGCACTTTGGCCAAAAAAAGCGCTATATAAATCCTATCCATAAAAATCCAAATCCAATCCATGAAGGACAACAAAGGTCACTGTTCTTCACTTTGCCTCAAACAGGCTAACAGGTAGCTATGGGTTTGTGTTCTTCTGACTTCGTTGTTTGTTGGATAGTAACAGAATTCTGCCACCTACTGTTTTGGCCCTGTTAACATCCATTCCTACTCAGGCATGGGCCACGGTACGATTGTGAACACAACATCTGTGGGAAACATGTGAACTTACCTGAGTACAGTATGGACTGGAAGATGCTGTGTAAAAATGCCCTTAGGATTACCCAAGGAACATCTGTACCCAATTTCACACTTATGTTTGACACATGTTTACCCTGTACACTGAACGCCAACATGATATTGTTTTGTTCTTTTCCATCTTTGTCTGAAGTTCAACTTATTCATACAGTAAATTCTACGGACCCCAGTTGGTGGACTGGAACCCTTAAGCTTTCTGAGTGAACAAAAGTCATTGGAATGGTGTCCAAATATCCACTATTTGCTGTGAGAAGCCAAATTAGAGTTTTGTCTACATGGATTAACAATTTTTTTCCTCATTTTTTGTGTTATGATATACTATCAACTTATGTTGGTGCTTTGTTGATTATTTGCCAATATACGCTTTGTTTTAAAACTGGAGACATAACATTAAATTGTACCTGATTTTATAGTTATTTATTTATTTATTTGTTTACAGTCTCCATTTGCTTAAAAGTTTCCCCACTGACCTATTGTGTTTTACACAAACCTGTGGATGGAGACACAAGGAGGCTTGAAAAACATGGAGGGGTCAGTGCCCAGCTCTTTGGCCACATCCACACAGGTCTCCCTGGGCATACACTGTGTCCGCTGCCACTCTTCATCTATGGCTAAACAAGAGGTGTACACTTTTATAACCACAACCACACACTTAGAATAGAATAGAATAGAATAGAATAGAATAAGGATTGCTATGCAGTCAGTGCAACAATATGAATTTAAGAATGTAAGGACAGAGTGAAAATTAAATGACAGAAATTAAGAAGTAAAATCAAAATTTTTTTATAAAAAAGTTATAACGTAATAAAAATAAAATTGAAAGTACCCATAAAATATGAAAAGACGCTATATATGTATGAATTATACAATATATTTATATTAATTGTGAGTAAAAGAGCATTGTCTGTTATACCAAACCTTTCAGTATCTCCAGGCTGTAAGACTCTGCAGCATAGCGTGTAGAGCGGTGTGATCCGATGGAGGGGGGGGAGGACAGGGTCTCAGTCTGGGTCTCTGGTTGCTGCAACCTCAGACGACACTTCCACAGCTTCCAGTCTGGAAAATCAGCAAGTCGCAGCAACTCATCCAGGCTGGAGGCTGACCTCACTTTCCTCTCCCACTGCTTCATTACCTTCCAGACAAATACACTCGGTTATTGTTTCATGTTCACATTTGATTCAATTCAATTCAATTTTATTATCACAGCTGTTTGTTGTTGTTTTTCAATTGTGGCAGAAACAATTTAACCACATGGACAAATAACTAAACATGTTCAAGTACAAGGTAATGAAATGCAGTTCAGCATCTAACCTGAAGTGCAATCTTATAGTATGTACATAAATATACAGGACAGATTTTTGGGGTGTTCTAAATATACTATGTGGGTTATTATATACTCATGAACTTGTGGGTCTGTACCTTTTTATGTTCTTTTTAATGTATTTTTTTACTGTCTTAATATTTTAAAGCAAGTCAAAAATGTCACAGAAAATGTCAAAAGAGCTTTATTACTACACAGTAAATTTTGCAGTGTTAAATCAACACTTAGACTTTATTTAACTTCTTCTAGAGTGTATTTGGTCCCATTGTCTCCAAATTAACACTGCAAAATTTACAGTGTACACCAAAGCCCCTGGAAGAGCTGAAGCACCAGTCTGTCTGTAATGTTCTGGTCTTATCCTATTACTTACATAACATATTTGTGTAAACAATTCAGAAGACAGCCATAAGAAGGGCCATCAAACATCACATGTTGTGATTTAGATGTCAAAATGCTGTCTATGTGTCTGTTTATCATGTATGTAATAAACTCTTGTTCTGTGAGACGATCCATTGGTCCATTGAAACCCGAACAATGGCATACTGTAACTAATATGTGTAAGATGAAAACAACTTATGCGTCCTGTGACTTTCAGATCAAGTGTTCTGAGTGAAGTGCATTTGCATTGTCATATAAGGACATGTTCTAATGCTTTTATATTCAAAGGACTGTATGGTAATATTTTAATAAAATGGTCAATTTACAGAGAGTTCAAAAAGTATGTGCAGTATTTAATCTGCTTATGTTCAATATGTGTTATTTAATAGTGTAATACAGATAATTTTGTAAATTAGTAACATGGGTTTCATTTTAGCATTGTTCTGAATGAAAAAAAAAAGTATTCTCCAGTGTACATGTAATTAATAGTTTGATTTTAATAATAGCTAAATTTAACCATAAATACCAGAACAGCTACTGGCGACCAACAGCATCTCCTAATATAAACTGTTTATAACCTGTTTATAACCTGTTTATAACCTGTTTATAACCTGTTTATAACCTGTTTATAACCTGTTTATAACCTGTTGATCCACATCCTATCAATACTTTTAAATAATTAGTGTAAATGCAGTTTGTCATCTATTCATGGTCCTCAGATATGACCCAAATGAACATTCAGAAGCTCCATAGTGAATGTAAACACTGAAATCTTCTACAATATTGATTCACCAGTAAAACTCATAAAGTTGGATCAATGATGGTGGATGGACACACTTGTTTTTTGCATTCAGTTATTGATATATTTGATGAAGAAGTCACTTTTTCTTCAGTTTTCTTTGTTTTGATATAGTAATATTGAATTTTCTCAGAGTTTTCAGATATAGGAAAATAAATATAAGAAAAAAAATACAAGATTAACACTGAAAAATGCAAAATACAGATGATAATATAATAAATGATGACAAATAATTTTAGAAAGGTTAAGTAGAGGGAGCAATTTATTTGGGAACTGACATAAAAAATAACATTGGATCTTTATGAAAGAAGATAATATCACAAGTATCAGTATTATAGCACTGTCATTGTGAGCATGAGAGCATTAGCATTAAGCCTTAAATGCCATAAAATACCAAATGCAGTTATTTCTGTCTAAACCAGACAGATACATTGATTGTATGTACAACAGTTTCAAGTAGTTTTTGAACACTTTTCCTGATGTTTCAGTCTTTTCTAATTTTGAATTGACAATGTATGCATTTATATACAGAAAAGATACCACGCTGACAGATCCTTTTAAAGCCCTAATGCCCCTCCTACACAACCCAATTGAATGATAGTGTGGTTTCTGAGAAAAGACAGCAACACCATCAGCCTACAGAATTCCATGTAGAAAGTATGAGGTGTAAGTACTTAGATATACAGTATATGTGGACATACATATAGATGTGGTAGATATATTCTCAACAGTTATAGATACCAGAAACCACATGCACACCTGTTCCTTTACTGCACAAATGTCACTGAAATAAAAAGGACCAACATGTCACAAAATCTAACATACTGTTTGTGTCTTGCATGAAACAATCCATGTTAACAGCTGTGCTTTTGCTTTAGCTGGATATAATTTTAATAGACTTTAAAGATCCAATGGAAGTAATCCATCTGAAGGAGAGGGGAGGAGAAAAGGATTTCCCAAACTCATTTTTGAGAAAAGCCAAAGCCTGATACTGACTGGTAGGTCTGAACTAGAATGAAAGATAGTCATACACTTGTCTCCACAATGTTTGTTTTATGTCCTCTGGACAACTTTAAGTCTCTAAGCTTTCTGATGTGTTCAATGTGTTGCAGAACAAAGGGTGGGGCAGATTGGATGACTGACTGCTTCCACTTAAATCAGAGAAACAACAGCAGAAAATAGGGAGGTTTCCCCTCTGCAATTTACCAGGGAATAGACCCACTAATGGGAAACAGAAAGGAGAGTCAGCAACATGTCATATAAAAGGGAGGTAAAGACAGAGGAGCGTAGTAGAGAATTAATGAAGAGGGTTATGGATGATAATGGGAGAATTGGAAAAGTGGAAATTTAAAAGCCTGAGAGTAATGGTGTGGAGCATTTTGGTACCTGTCATGTGCATTTTCTCTTACAATAATGTCTAACTGTAAAGTTAGGTTATGGTGGAGTCAACAAAATGTGCACCGTCCTGCACATGCATCAACTGGTTAAGAGAGAAGATGTAAAAAAAGAAGAATATAAATAAATGAATTTTTTTTTTTTTTTTGTGAATGTTAATAATTGTTAGTAAAAGGGAGAGCAAAGTCTATTCCCACAGATCAGATACACAAACTCACAACACCCTTCAAAAGCGTTGTGTATAAATGTTAGACAGAAGCAGCGGTTGCAGATGTAAAGGTTCATGCTACACTTACTCTACTGTCTCCCTCTCTGTACAAGCTGTGGCCCACGTTTATCCAGCTCAGCTCTACCACCAGAGTCACCAAGCAGCAGATTCTGCACAGAGTCCGTTTCATCGTCATCATCTTCTCTTGGCTCTGTAGTTTCTGAGTAGATCTCAGCAGTATGAACTTGTCTTTTTTTTTTTTTTTTTTTTTTTAACTGCTGGGAGAAACTACTTACAGCTTCTCTGACTCAGTTTCCCAGACCAGCTGAGCACTTCAGACCACACACACTCAGTCCTCTCAGAGCAGGTATGCACAACACAAACTCTTGATCTTCCAGCTGTGCGTGAGTCTACGTGTGTGAGAGAGTCAGACGTAACCTGTCACAGCAATCCAGATGCCCGCCAGCCGAATGGAGAAGTTTTGAAAGATACACCTCTGACTGCTGCAGCTTTGATACTAAGGTGTCCAATTAATGAACAAAACCAACTTCAGTAAAGGAATTGAAATCTACCTAAAAATACTAGAAACCCCCCCCCATAAAACTACACATTCCTCTCAAGATGCCTTATCAGTACACTCATTTACCCCAACAATTGAAAGTACAGTATGTTATTTATTTCTGGCCTTTATACTACCCTTTGTTTTCTTCTTTATAACCCCACCTACTTGTGGCTTCCCTAAAAACACAAATTTCAGTGGTTACAATACATGTCACTCTTCTGTTCTTCAGTTCCTACTGTGGTTGTCCCTGTAAAAAGGCCCTGAGGTGCAAGAGTAGCCACACGACTTCCTCTGACATGAGAACAAATGCTGCGTAATATTCTGGGACGCAGATGCACTCTTAACTGTCCTTCTGTCTGTCCCACTGCTGCTGGTCCTGCTTCCACAAAGAGTGCCTTTTTGATTTTCTTTTGTGTTCCTGTCCTCCTTTTGAACGTCTGCCTGTCTGTCTGTTAAGTAATCACGTCCCCTCACTCTTAAATCCCCTATCAGTGTCTCTTCCTCTGGAGCTGCCAAACTGCACACAGCCAAGGAGCAGTAACATGTGTTTTAAATGTGATCCAGACCTCTGTAACGTGTGAGGGGAAATAAGGCGCCAGCACCACCCCATCCCACCAACACCCCACCCACTTGTCCGTCCAGGCCCATTTAACTCTGTACTAGGAAGGAAAAATTTAATAATATTTATAACTGGCCTGCAAAATAATGCACAGCAGGTTAGACAACTCCAAAGCAACCATTATGATAATTAAATGAAGGTAAAAAAAAAAAATATGTTAACATTTACAATCCAGGTTATGTGTTATCAAGAAACTACAGTATGAACTAATCATTTGTAAAAAAAAAACCTCCCTACTATTAATTAATCTTCCCAACAACAACTGTAAACAACACAAAACACTGTGTCTGTTATAGCCATACTAAAAAACTAAAGGGAAATGTAATAAAGGTTCAATTTACAAGGGGAGTGGAGAGCTGTTAGAAGCATATTCTAACCAAATCTATATTTTGCGATGGAAAATGGGTAAACTACAGGCAGTGTAAACAAAAGGCCATGTTGTTCACTGCCACATAAAACACTTGGACAGGTAACAAAGATAGAGCTGGGAAGTAGTAAAAGGTCTGTAAGCACATTCATGTTTTGTGAAAGTTAGTGTTCACATACATTCATTTATCATTTTTTTTGTAGTGATAATAGAAAATGTCACCTCAGAAACAGGTCATACAGCAGCGATATGAGTGAGGCAGATATTTTAAATGCAGGAGGTGTTAGTTTATCAGACAGGATGTGTCATTTCCACTTCATCACCCTTTCAATGCCATTTTTGCTGTTGTGTGGTCACTGATAGCTGCTTGCATCTTGTTTTCACGTATCATTACAAATGGACCTGGAGGTACCACAAGCACACATAGGTATGATGTGATAGATTGTAAAGAAGTATCGTCTCGTCATCTGAACCCGTTTAATCCTCACTAGGGTCGTGGGGGTCACTGGGGGCCTAATCCAGTTCACGCCAGTTCATCACAGGGCTGAACATATATAGACAAACAATCACATTCACACCTATGGACAATTTAGATTAACCAATTAACTTATCAGTGCATGTCAGGGATGGTGGGAGGAAACTGGAGTACCTGGAGAAAACCCACGCAGACACAGGGAGAACATGCAAACTTCACACAGAAAGGTCTGGTGTGGGAATTGAACCAGGGTCTTTCTTGCTGTGAGGCACAAGTCCTAACCACTGCACCACTGTGTCGCCCAGAAATATCGTTACAAGAACAAAAAACTGTTGTTTTGTAGTAACTTTAACCCACACAGAAAGAATATCACTTAATATGGTAGCATGTACTATTTAAGTAGTGTAGCACAAATGAGCATGTTAAAATAATTAGAAATAAATGTTAGAAATAAAGAACAACAAGCAGGCATGTGTAGGCGTCTCTGCTGCTCGTCTTGTTGGTTTAACATCAATAGATTCACCAGTAAAGTTAGCAGTGACTGCAGCTCTGATAACACTGCTGCTCTGGTTTCTCCATGATGGTTGCTGTCTTGTTTATGAATGAATGTTGCATGGGAAGCTGCTATTTGTTCCGGTTATGTGGTTGTGATGTAGATGATAGCCGTTTTACCCGTCCACACAGCCTGGAACACGTTCTAAAAAGATATTGTTTTAGAGCACCCAAAAGGCTGTTGCTCTGTGGACATGAAGTCAAAACAAAAACAAACTGTATCGGATTCACTCGAAAACATTACTGTGTGGACGGCGTCACAATGTTATTGTAACTTACCTGCTCTGCACTTGAACCAAAAAACAAACAAACAAAAAACAAGTGGTGCCAGGCATTAGTTTTGCCTGATTTGACTCTACTAAATAAACAATAACATATCTTTGGTTACCTTGACCTTTGACCTCAAAATTTTATAGGATCTCTTCTGGACCACCTTGCACTTTTCCTGAAAATTTCATGGAAGTTGGTCCAGTAGTTTTTGTGTAAAGGTAGCGAAAAAACTGACAGAGAAAAAAAACAAAAACACAAACAATACCCCTCTCTCCTTTTTTTTGGGACAGGGTAAAAAAAAACAGTGCCATGAACCAGTGGACCCCAACCTTTTTATTACCGCGGACCGGTCAACGTTTGACAATTTTACCACAGACCAGGATGGGGTTATGTAGATTGTTTATATCGGATATCGGTCGCAAAAATATACAGAGCGAGCTTTGTCTGTGGGAATTACCTGTCACGATAAATCCATATTTCAAGTACAACTCCTGGTATTGTCTGTTAAAAGCTTTCCTTTTCTTGGAAGTTGGAGGCTCTTCTTCAGTTGGCCTTTTCCTAATTGAAAACAAACTTTCCAAAGACATCTGTTTTTTTTTTTTACTTATTTTGCTCACATGTCGGTTACATTTTTGCTGTTCATTTTTGTCCGGTCATTTTTCAAAATAAAAGATTGTTCAGACTTGGATAATAAATGCAAGAGAAATAATGAATTAATCATTAGGCGGCCTGGTAAGAATTGATCCAGGGGATTGGGGACCACTGTCATAAACATTAAATCTGTATCTCTATGAAGTAAAACATAAATGACCTTCTGCCTCAAATGAAAATTAACCAACTGTTAATGTGAAAATCTTTATTTACTCACATCTAATGTGTGGTATCATCACGTTTTCCACTCCCATCAAGATAATATAAATGCCTTCCAATCTGCACATGCACTGTCAGCTGATAGTTTACATTATAGGTCTGTTAACTTAGCTCTTATTTTAGACAGAAAACAGCCACAGTAAAACCATAAATCACCTCCATTTCCTGTGTGGTTTGTGTTGTCAGACGCTGTTGTAAGGATCTGTTTGGAATCCTCCAAACAAGGTCAGAAATGTGAATCAACAAATGGTGAATTTTGCAAAAATAATATCACACAATAGCTTTTATACTTTCATAAGCCTCATAACCTGAATAAAGAAATACGGCAATTTCATCATTTTTCTCATTTAGAGCTTTTATCAAGTGGTGAAAACAACAACACCACTTCTACCGTTTATCATTTAGTCCATTTCTTTGACTTTAAAAGTTGTTTTTCATGCTGTTTTTCATTCCAGCACACTGACTCACTACTCCCTCTAGTGGCCACATACAATCACAGCGACCGATTGACTCAGTTTTGAGTGAATTCCATTTCCTAATGTCAGGTCTCTTGTTTCTAAATGCTGTACTAATACTTGTAATACATTTGTCAGTGAGTGTTTTATAGTAGAAATAGCTTGTCACATATAACCATAATCATGCTGTACCACAGAGCTGATAGATTTAAAACAAAACGTGAAACTTCTGAGACTACAACTTACAGTATAAGTCTGAAGTAGATTAACTGCATTTTTTTTTACTTTGACAGCATTTACTATTAAAAGTCTAGAAAGGTTATTAAGAAATAAATAGTAAATTTATGACATATGAAATGTGAGTATTTTCAGCATTTCGACCCTTAATATCAACCTGAAATCATTTTCCATTTGTGTCCTCACCTTCAGCCAGATAAATTATAATGTTTTAAAAGTAGAGTTTTCACTATCTATGAAAAGTCCAAAAACACAGATGAACATAATGAGAGTTAAATGATGTGAGCCAAGCAGGAAATATCTGGAAAGCAAAAAAGAAAGGAGAAGAAACACAAGTAATAAATAATGAACTGTAAAATATGTGGACTTTTAAATATTTTTTGGCTTCCACATGGGGGCATGACAGAAAACGTTTTGGAACCACACATGGAGTTGCTGAAAAGTTAAATCTCTTGCTTGGTTTTCATCCTCAACACAATCTCCATCTTCATTTCCTGCTGTTTCTTTTCAAAGCCTTGAAGTTCAACTCATGGTCATTTTGATTCAAACATTATCCCTCCTTCATATTATTTCATTTTAAACCCATAAAATTCCAAACATCCACTGGTGACCAAAACCATCTACTAATATAAACTGTTAAATACCTGTTCATCCACTAATTCTACCAATAAATAACTGGTGTAAAGTATATGTTGTCATCTTTTGGATGTTCAGAAGCTCCATAATGAACTTCTACAACATTGATTTATCAGTAAAACCCATGGCATTTGATAAATAACAGAATGGAGACACTCGGTTTATGTTCATAATATATATATATTATATATATATTATATATTTTTTATTTGAATTAATTAATTAATTTGAATTTACTGAGTTTTAATGAACATCTAGAGGAAGAAATACAGGAAAAAAACATGATTTACAATGAAAAATGCAAAATAAAGAGAATAATATGATAAGAAATTGTGATAGATCCATTAGGAAAACTTACATAGAGAGATAAATGCATTTAGGAACTGCCACAAAAGCAGCACTGGGTATTTATGGGTTAAATTGAACTGCTAATGTGCTCTGTATTCCTGGAATCTTGTTTGGTGTCTGTAATGGGTAGTCTGTTATGTGCAGCCCCTCTGCTGTCGGAGTCTATCTATCTATCTATCTATCTATCTATCTATCTATCTATCTATCTATCTATCTATCTATCTATCTATCTATCTATCTATCTATCTATCTATCTATCTATCTATCTATCTATCTATCTATCTATCTATCTATCTATCTATCTATCTATCTATCTATCTATCTTCCTGAAAGTTGCCAATAAATAAAAATGTGTAATAATAATAATAATAATAATAATACATACATACATACATACATACATACATACATACATACATACATACATACATACATACATACATACATACATACATACATACATACATACATACATACATACATACATACATACATACATACATACATACATACATACATACATAGTTATTCAAATAAAATAAAACCATTAAAATGACACACATACATATATCTACCATATACATATACGCGTAACTGCAGAATGTAAATTTGGGATTTAATGGATAGAGTAGGTCTGTCTGAATAAATAGGTTTTAAGCCCTGGTTTGAAGGTGGTAACAGAGTCTGATGTTTGTGTTCTGGAAGCCTATCTAAAAGGTTTTGGAATATCTTCATCATAATTTGACATAGTAGGGGCCCCCCAAACAATATCTTATTTAGGGCCCCCACAAAGATAGAAACGGCCCTGGTACTTGGGGAACACCAACTCTGATCGTTTTCAGTTATGCACTGCATATGACACTGTGTCATCTGCTTCATAGGATACAATCACACCCATGAGTATTTGGATGCAGACACAAACGTTGCTGTTTTTTTTTTTTCTGTAAACATCACAGTGGATTTAATATGAAGTGTTGAAGTGTGGACAAATTCAAGGGGTTTAACAAAAATATGGAATTACCATCCAGTCGAATCCAGATCACACTGGAAGAAGTAGATCTGTCATTTTTAAAGGCTACAATCAAAAAAACACCAACAAAATACAAACTGGTCCCACTCAACAACAGAAGGGACTGATTAGAATCTTCCGGAAAACATCTGCCAACAGCCTTACAGATCTGGACACATATGCAGTGCACACATGACACAACCACATCATGTGTCTGACATGGTGGACAGTGTTGTGTCATGTGTCTGTCTGTCTGTCTGTGGAACTGGGTCATTGATGTTTATTGATAATGTGAATGGTGATAAAAGGAACAGGATGAATTCTGAAGGATACAGGGCTGTCGTCACTGTTAAAAAAAAAAGCATACAGTAGGAGTCAGTGTTTCACAACACAGATGGATAATGACTAAAAACACACTGGAAAAACAACATAAGGGCTTTAGAAGATAAAGAAATGGGATGTTGTTCAGTGTTAAAGTCAGTCATCTCATCTCAGCCCAATTGTTTTAACAGTTTTAACCCTTTGATGCATGAATTATGCCAACGTTGGTCAAGACTTTTTTCTTTATTCGTCTTTAGGCCTGGAAAAAAAAAAAAAAAAAAAAGATTGAAATCTTTTTAATGAACCTATTTTATATGGAGTTACAAAAATGTCCACTGAGAGGGACAACATGTGTTTAAGATTTGACCCAAAGAGTATTTAAAACACAATATCAGAACATTATGAGATAAAACATTTTAATGCAGTTTTTTGTTTAAGAAGTCTGTTAATTACAGTCTAATAACAACAAGCAATTGATTTACATGGAAACATGTTAGTGCAGAACAGACCAGTTACAGTAATGGTATGAACCAACTGATATTGAACTAAAACAACAAAACCCATGAATATAAGAACAGCTGTAGAATAACTGTCCACCGTCCAGTATGCAGCGAAGGGTTAAAGTTACTGCAGACTAAACTGAGGCACAAAGACCCCCATCAAACAGCTACTGAAGGCGACATTTCCAGAAGGAAACTGGGTGTTTGGTTTTGTCCATGGGTTCCAGACTTCAGTGACTGGAAGGGATTTTCATCTAAATATTAAAATAAAGCTGAAAATTCACACTTTAACTGTATTGAATCATAATACACACAGTCCTGACTTTATTATTCTGAATAAATACATGACTCATGTATATTGTTGATTATATCTCAATTATACAGGAGTGCATATCTGCTTTTGAGGTTAGTGATTTTTGGCTCCTATTCTATTTAATACTGGAACAAACTGGGCTGCTTTTATCATTACATTCAGAGAGAAACAGAAACAACACAATAAACATGTTATTCAAAATGATCCATTAGGTTTGTGGTTTGGAAGCTCTTTTTGATGTAGCCTTGAAAGCAAAGCGAGAATCTATGACCTCTGGGAGTATTGGTTTCTTGACGGGAAAATAAAAGGAATGTTTGATGACCAGTGGAAACTGAGAAGGAAGTTACATTATTGTGGATGTTTAGTTTTCTGCCCAAAACCATCTTAAGTACAGTTTATGAGCTTACATGTACCTCACTATTTATGACATTTACTACTCAGTGTGTCGTGATTCTATGCGATATGAGCAACAAAAAGAAACAAGGTTCACACATTTTGACATTTTGTTCGCACGCTGCACTTAACCGCCTCAAACACTGAACTCTAAAAAAGCCTTCCACTTCCACTTGTGGTGAATACATTCATCAAAACCAGCTGGTCCTGATTTGGCCAGACTATTTAGACCCGGAGACGTTAGATTCATATAATGTCTTTAATCTTAGCAACCATTTTCATCCTCTCATGTCATCAGAACATCTTAGAGCAATTACAACTACACAGCAACGATAGAAGATAATCAAATCATAATGAAATTTTATGAAAAAAATATTAGGGGGAGTTCTGGCTACAAACAGAGGATTTCTACGAACTAACAAAGCCTTTGTAAATGAGGGTTTTTCTCATGCAAGGGAAACTCCCAGATCACACAATATGATCCAAAAAAGAGGAAATAAGATGTTTCAAGGGATGAATTCACACAGTAGTATGTTATAGTAGTGAAGCCAAAAGGCAGGGTGTATAAAAAATTAAATGAAAGATAAAATTTAATAAAATAAAATAAAATAAAATAAAATAAAATAAAATAAAATAAAATAAAATAAAATAAAATAAAATAAAATAAAATAAAATAAAATAAAATAAAATAAAATTAAATTAAATTAAATTAAATTAAATTAAATTAAATTAAATACTGATTCTGGATGGCCTAATGTAAAAAAAAAAAAGAAAATATTTCATTACACATATCCATCAAACAGTTGAAGTTGAACCCATGAATGACATGAAACTACGATGAGACAGAGATTATTATGAACATATTTGCAGAGGTGGTCAAAGTACTCACATTCTGTACTTAAGTAGAAGTACTTATGTGGAAAAATATTCTGGTATAAGTAGAAGTACTAATTCAACTCCTTTACTGAAGTAAAACTAAAACAGTACAACTTCTCAATTGTGATAAAGTAAAAAAAAAAAAAAAAAGGAAAAAGTAGAACTGCATTTATCTTATTTAAGCAGGAAAAAACAGAAACAAAATTCAAAAATAAAGCCTTTAAAACTGTGTAGATGATATGTTTTAGTGGGTCATGGTACAGGACATTTAGGTTAAATTCAAACGTCATAAATAGGAGATTAAAAAAAAAATCACTATTATGAGAATTATAAAGTCTAAAAAAAAGAAGCATACTTATGAGATTAAAAAAATCTAAATTGTGAGATAAGAAGTCAAAATTAGGAGGAAAAAGTCAGAATTATGAGATAAGAAATTGATAATTTATGAGATAAAACATTAAAATTATGATATAGAAAGTCACAATTTCCAATTTATGACTTATTTTTCATACTAATTACAAAAAGTAATGAGTCTATTCTGAGAATGTAAACATTATAAAGTACAGATATTTATACAAACATAGGGAGTAAAAGAAAAAAGTTGCCAGGAAAATAAATACTCAAGTACAGATACCTAACAACCATGGGTGTCGCAGCCGTGGGGGATGGGGGTGTTGCGACACCCCCACTTCTCCAACCAGATGATTTCATACCCCCCACTTTTTCCAGAGTTTATATATTGTATCGTTACTGGATCCAGGAAACGGATGGAGAGTTGGTCTCACCTACTTTTTATTTCAGGATAAACAGTTACTGTCAGCCGCAATCACGACAAACAAACAGCAATAACGCTGTGGGGTCGTCACAATATCTATGGTTTAATCTGTTTACCCGCCCGGGCGGCACAATGGCATAAATAAAAAAGCGCACCTCAGTTCGCCGGCTGAAACGTAATCAGGTGTTAGCGAACATTCATCAACCAGTAAGTAATGAGAAATGTTCTGTGACATTTACCTTAAGCCAGTGGTTCTCAAACTTTTTTCAGTGATGTTCCCCCTGAGAAACATATTCTTAGTCGTCTCCCCTGACATGGACAATTTTGTAAGAAAAAAGATTTTTTAAATCCAAATTTATATCATTTTTTAATCTCATAATTTTTACTTTTTATCTCATAATTTTTATTTTTTTTATCTCAGAATTTTGACTTATGAATTGAATAAATGTTTAATTGAGGAAAAACACATTTTTGTGTATATATATATTTTTGTGTAATATGTTGCTCATGTGCCACAACCTAGAACACCCCCACATTTTAAATGGCTGTGACGCCCCTGCTAACAACTGTACTTAAGTAAAGTGGTATTTAAAGTGTTAAAGGAGGTATTTCTACTGAGTTACTTCCACTTCTGCATATAGAGAAGGAAGTTAACAGATATTGTATATCCAGGGACTTTTACAAATCCACCATAATGCAATAGATAATGCATTCGTACATGCACTGGGTCATATGTATATTTAAGTATCTGTGTGACATATACACTGTAAAAAATGGTTCTCAGTTGTGGTTAAAGCTAATTTTTCATATGAAATCACACCCCTTTTCCATGTGAAGGTTATTCATTTTTTGCATATTTATCTTTTTTTAAAGGGCTAATACATTTTAAATTTTTTAAATCAATTTGCAAAAAAAAAAGAACTGTATTAAGGTCAATATTTTTGCATGTTGATAGTATTTCTTTCTTTAATAAATATAGTGTACAGAAATGATCAAATATGTGTTTTTAAGGCTTCTTTAACTGAAAATAGTCACTGAAGTCAAAAAGCAAAAAAAGTTTATTTTTCTGAGGCTACTCATGTCTATATATCAGAAGAAAAAAAAATTGCATTATTGTCAGTAATGAATAGAAAAGTAATTCAATAATTTCGTGTGAATATTTACATAATTTACATAGTTATAAGTCACGAATCATAAAAGATGTTTGTTACTGACTGGAAAAGTAAATAGATAAAGGTAGGATGTCATCGTATCTTTCCTTCTCATTTCTGATTCACTGAACATGACCGCAGTGGTACAGTAGATATTCATATTTTTTCACCTTTGTTTCCAAAAATGAAGTGAAAGTTGCTGAGCTAACAGTTTTGGTCTGAATCATGTGGTATCACAAGACAAGAGATGCAGTCCACTGAGCCATGTCCTCCTACAGTAAATTACAAGTTGCATTGTTTTCTTTAAAAATCCTATTTTAAGTCATTTAAATTGTAAGTGTATTTATGCTTATGCTTCATCCTACTCCTTTTCGGACATGTCATTGTGTATTATTATTATTATTATTATTATTATTATTATTATTATTATTATTATTATTATTATTATTATTATTATTATTATTATTATTATTATTATTATTATTATTATTATTTTATTTATTTATTTATTTATTTATTTTTGTTTTTACACAGTTTTTAATTAAGTACACTTGAACAGACGATGTCGAAAGCAGTCATATTCCTATGCTAACCCTCCTCAACAGTAAAAAGCTAATTAGCTCATTAGCATAGCTGCCTATTCAGGTAACCATACATAGCCTACATGACAATTGCAGTATTCAAAGTTTCCCACAGTTTACAACATTACCCAGGTTACAGCTAAATAACTTTATTAAAGTACAGACAATTCACCTTGGCTCAACTGGACAAGTGTCGACTCCTCCTCAGGGAAAAATACAAAAATCTACTTTGAGTGCTGTTGATTGGCAGGAGCCGCTGGGGTTTGGTTGGGGG
This sequence comes from Siphamia tubifer, assembly GCA_020466265.1. NCBI lineage: Eukaryota > Metazoa > Chordata > Actinopteri > Kurtiformes > Apogonidae > Siphamia > Siphamia tubifer. The sequence goes on along the minus strand of CM035785.1, from coordinate 40,869,916 downwards.
CTCAAAACCCAATTAAGCATTTATAACAGTTGAAATCAGTCTTTATTCTGGTAAGATGGAAGATTGTACAAAAAAAAAAGAAAAAGAAAAAAGATTGTTTTTCGTGAGGGCAATAAAATAGTCTGTAGTCTGTAAACCAGTAGAAAAAGAAATAATCAAATACAATAAACACAGTTATTCATTGATATTTGCCACCTCTGAAAACACACTATAAGTCTACACTGGCCTTGGTGCATTGATTTATTTATTCTCTATTGACATATTTACACAAATATGGCTTTAAAGAGTTCTAGGTAAGATAGCATTTTTAGAAGTTGCTGAAAAAGGGAAAACTCAAACTTGCATAGTGTCGACACTGTAGAGGTTGTGATGAAATATCCTCTGATGCTAAGCCAGGACATATCAGTGATACTCCTGAGATCACTGATTGTCGGGAACATCAAACACCCTCCCTCAGGCGACCCCACTGACGACAATCAGGCTTCAACTTGTGCCCTTGCAAAACCCTCCCATGGATCCAGTCTGTTGGTGCAGAGCCATCTACAAGCTCTGTCTGTTGTTGAGGATGGATCGTTTCCAATATCAGATCAATGTCTAGTGCAGGGGTGTCCAAATCCAGTCCCCGAGGGCCGGTGTCTTACATGTTTTAGATATTTCCTTCTTCCACATGATTCAGTTTAACCCTTTAACTCTTGAAACTTTAGCAGTTCCATAGTAAAAAATAATTAAAATAAGCAACAACATGAACAAAAACTGGGCAAAGTCATCAATAAAATGAACAAAAATGAATAATAAAACTGACGAAATAACTAGTAACATGAAGAAAGTAAGGCGCAAAGTTTGTGTTCACTTTGTTGTTCATTGTTTATTTTTCTACATTCTACTTTTTATTTAATTTTTTCTTGAATTTTGCTCCATTTGTGTCTTACTTTCTTCATGTTACTAATTATTTTGTGAGTTTATTATTCATTTTTGTTCCTTTTATTGATGACTTTGGACATTTTTGTTCATTTTGTTACTTATTTTAATTATTTTTTACTGTGGACCTGGCAACATTTCAGGAGTTAAAGGGTTAAACTGAATCATGTGGAAGAGGGAAATATCCAAAACATGTAGGACAACGGCCTTCGAGGACTGGATTTGGACACCCCTGGTCTAGTGTGAGTGTAGTTGTTACAAGATGCTATGACACAGGTGTCAAACTCCAGTCCTCGAGGGCCGGTGTCCTGCATGTTTTAGATATTTCCCTCTTCCATGTAATTCAGTTTAATAATCAGCTCCTCATCACTTCTGCAGAACACTGATAATGATGCAATGGCCTCCAGGTGTAATGGAAGAGGGAAACATCTAAAACATGCAGGACACCGGCCCTCGAGGACCGCACTTTGACACCCCTGCATTAGACAGAAAGACATGTACTTTATTATCCCCAAAAGGAAATTCTGTGAGCTCTGTACTGTAGATACATACGGTAGGACAATAGTGCAATTAAAATAAAACTGACATAGCCACATTAAATAAGACCTAACCAGAAAAAGAATTTAAAAAATAATAATAAAAAGACATGTGGTGTTCCTCTAATTGCCCTCCTTGGCTTCTCTCAGGCTTTGGTACAACTGATGATCTGCTTTATGAGATTTTCCTTCATACAGCCAATGGTAGCACCACACATTCAATTCACTTTTATTTGTGAGCCCCAAATCACAACATTGTTCATAGGACTTTACAGAGGTAGTTTGAAAAAAAAAAATCAATGAAATACACAGTATGAATGTCCTTAGACCCCCATTTTTTGGCGAGGAAACCCACAGTGAAGGAGAGATCCACCCCCATAGATGGACAGGCTAGAGATGAACGTCCATCTGCAGATGTAGATCCAGTCTGTGAGGATCAGACATTTAAAATGTGGGGGTGTTCTAGGTTGCGACACATGAGCAAAATTTTCTAAATCTATCATGGGAAAAATTAACCAACCGTTATCCATTAATGGTCAAATGTTTGTGTTAAAAACTTAATATATGGACGAATATAATAAAAAGGTTTTTAAACATTTATTCCAAGAAATACAAGAATGAAAACCTGCCCCACCCTACCTCTACTCAAAACATCCAACAGTGCTCCTCCTACTGTTAGCAAATTAGCTTGGGGTATATGTCACAAAGTAAGACATAGTTTAGTTAACTTAGTTTAACAACGGTAACATTTCTCATAACTTACTGGTTGATGACTGTTGATGATACTGCAACGAAGAGCTGTTTACATTTCACCTGGGAACGGAGGTGTGCTTCATTTGCTTATGCTGGTGTATAACACAGGCAGGTAAACACTTTAAACCATAGATATTGTAACAACCCACAATGTTATTGCTGTTCAGTGTTCCAGTTTCCTACCGTCAGTGAACGCCTATTAATTGATCCTGCAATAAAACGTAGGTGAGACCAACTCTGCGTCCGTTTCCTCCATCCAGTTGAACGATACAATATATAACCTCAGGAAAAAGTGGGGGGTATGAAATCATCTGGTTGTAGAAGTGGGGGTTTCGCAACACCCCCATCCCCCACAGGGGTGACGCCCCTGGTGAGGATGCAGTAGAACAGAGCTCCAAGAGGGGTTCCAGCTATTTTCAGTTGGAAAAATTATCGAGCGAGAGGAAAACGAGCAAGTTGGAAGAGAGAGGGAACAGCGCTACAGCTTCCACATCTGGACTCTGTCCCAACATACATGTTCGATATTAAAACATTATTCACCACAAGATTATTTTTGACCTCTCAATTGTATGCTTGTTCGCCTTCAGTTCCTGATCCTGTGCTCATTATATTTGTCATGTTGTCAGCTATCATGTTTTTGGCAGTCATATGATGCCATAGTTTTCCTCTTACTCCCAACTGTAAGAGTTTAATGTAGCAGTTAGCACCGTCACATACGTCAGAGGAAAGAGTGCTGCGATTGCTTTAAGCTTCAACGCCACCTTTTCTGGCTTCAAGCAGTAACAAACTGAGGCATTCGAGGGAGGTGGGTCAACCACAGACGGTTGACTTTAACATGGTTGGCCTGGACCCTATTACCTCACAGAGCATTGGAACGTCATGACAAATATCACATATTCCAGTTTTAAACCTTAAAACCTGCCTCTCAGATGGTAACGAGTTCTTTTAAAATTCTTTTTAAATATTCATTATTTAATTAAATAAGTCAGTACTTTTTAATATCAATACAGTATCATGCAGAGAAGATATTTTCTAGCACCCGTAGTGTTAAGCCAAAGCCTTTGTACGGTTTCCTCTGATAAAGCGGACATTCTGGTGTGTCAGACAAGCCCCGCTGGGACATGTTGGACAGGCTGTAGACCAGGGGTGTCTGATTTTGATCCAACACACCCGATTCACATGATAAGGCTGTCGTTAAGCTCTGCAGAAGCCTGATAACGACCATCAGGTTAAACTGGAAGAGGGGAATATCTAAAAGATGCAGGATACCGGGCCTTGAGGAACAGGATTGGACACCCCTGCACTGTACATTTTGCAGTGTTAATTTGGAGACAATGGGACCAAATACACTCTAGAAGAAGTTAAATAAACTCTCTAAGTGTTGATTTAACACTGCAAAATTTACTGTGTGCTGTAGACAGTCTAATAAGAACACGATGCGGTGAAGCTCATTCTTTTAAGTATATTTTCTTACTGTCATTACAGACATAAAGCAATGATCATTTATCAACATAACAGAAACTTTTAACCTAAGTCTTGCACCTTTAACCAGAGTGGTTTCCTGTGCCTTTGAGAATTGATTATAACATTTTATTGATGACCTTTAAAGCCTGACTGGGCCTGGCTCTCAGCTATATTACAGATATGAGCCAGTACACAGCCTTAGATCCTCAGACGGAGGCTCCTGGCTGTTCCAGTATCGAGATGCAAATCTAAAAGTGACTGTGCCTTGTCCATCAAGGCCCCTCGTATTTGGAATTGCCTGCCCGAGGAGATAAGGTTTGTACAGTAGAACTGGTGGCATCATTTAAATCACTTCTTAAAACATCATTTTATAGACTGGCTTTTATCTGATGTTGTCTGATTTAACCTTTTAAATGCATGTTTTAAGTAAGCCTTTTAAATAATATTATAAATGATAGATAAATAAATAAATAAATAAATAAATAAATAAATAAATAAATAAATAAATAAATAAATAAATAAATAAATAAATAAATAAATAAATAAATAAATAAATAAATAATGCCCTTCTACTTGGCTAATTCTTCCACCTCCTTAACAAGAGGTATTGTTTTTTTTTTAATTCCAGTTTTTTTTTTATTTGTTCGTCTGTTTGTGATTGTTACCAACTTTACACAAAAAACTACTGTACCAATTTCCATGACATTTTCAGGAAAGGTGTTAAGCTTGTCCAGTATAGCTTCCATAAGATATTGGTGAATAAGGTCAAAGGTTAAGGTCAAGGTCACCAAAAATATGTTTTCACTGTGATAAAAGAAAGGGCAAATTAGGTCAAAACGTTTTGTGAGGGGCATAATTTATTGTACCTATAGCACCACTTATTCTAATACAGTAGGTTACAAGGCACATGGGAATCATCCAAACAGATACAGGGTCTTTCACATAACTCTTTTTAGTCAGTTCTAATGCACAGAATGTCCAACTCTCCTTACTTCTCACTCTTCTCTTGCCCCACAACTCCCTGTTAAGAATCCCTCGTAACAGAATTATTACATTATTATATTATATATAAACATATGTAAGAACATACTAAAACCATGTTTGTATAACAATGCCATAAACATGTCATTACTATTATTGTGCTTATGTTAACAAAGTATTTGCTTATTATTTCCCATTTTCACTCTTACAATAGGGTTTTATTTCACAAAGTTTTATCTTGACATTATAAATGTCTGCTGCTAAACTTTCCACAATTCTTCTCATTCACCAAAGTAAAGTGCAAACTTTGCTGAAAAGAAGTTCGAGTAAGCCTTGTGTAAACTAACTAAAGAGTAATTTTACTTTTTTGCAGTTATTGTGACTAAACAAAACCACTGTCCTCAGACAATAAAAATATAATACATCCAGGAAAACGTCCAACTCTCTGAAATAACCACTTCTGTGCATTTACTCAGTTTCATGTCATTATTCTACAGTGAAATTGACTCGGGCTTCGTTTTTTTAAAACAATTTATTGTAGATATTATTTTCCACCAATTCCAATTCTGCGTCTAACAATGTGTGCATTGATTGCTTTTCAAAGGACAACTATAACACGTTTGCAATGTCAAGGAAATGAAAATTATTAAATTCTTATTTTATTCAAAATTCATTCTGTTCTCTGTATGACAACACAAACATTATATACGGCATAGAATTGTTCAGTTTTTCAGAATCTTGTATCCATTTTAACTTTTATTGTAGTTTTTTTAAATGGGGGAAACACAAAAGGTTTTAAATTTTTGTTCACTTTCCATTTCCAGATACAGGTTTTTCATCCCTATTCCACAGATAAATCTGATTTACTACAAATTAAGGATGAAAATGAGTTCAAGGCAATTTTATTAAAAAAAAAAAAAAAAAAAAAAAAAGTGTGCATGTCATAGAGGAGATAAACACACAAGTTTTTATTTATGTTTTTTTTCCTCATAAAGGAAGAAAATGAAATGGGTGCTTGGCTATAAGAGGAGGGGGAGGACAGTGCTACTTGAGTTCAATGAACTGTTTTAAACCAAGGCGTAATATTGAACCACAACTCCCTGTACACTGTATGACCAGTCACTCAACACTGCACACTATTCCAAACAGTCTTATTGACCTTCAGCCACTGTTAATCTGTTTTTCTTGTCATCAGTCAGAACTTTTAAATTAAAAAAATAAATAAATAAATACTTCCTATATAACGACCTTCTGAAGCATATGCTCCTCATTTGTTGCTTTTCTAATTTACAGACTCACACTGGTCAACCGTTTACACACAAACACGTCATAGGTTTTTTTTTTGTTTTGTTTTCGTTAATTACTATGTGTAATCACCACAAGATCAACTGCTGCCAGAAGAGTAAACATCAAGTTCAGTTTCAAAGTGCATAAACAATGGAAGCCCTTTTCTTTAAAACCTCTGTGTGGCTGATCTCCTTTCATTTTTAAACCATTTCCTGGAGGCTGGTTACTTTCAAAGTAGCTCCTAAACAGCTTTGAGCACGCAGTGTTTTACAACTTAACTGAATTTTCATAAAAGACGGTTCCTAAAGTTGTGTCTTGACAATGTAAAAGTTTAGATCATTAGTCAATTTATTTACTTTTAAACATCTATAGTAAATTGTTCCTTCCCCCAGTCTACCTCTGTGAGCTTCTGCATCCTTTCACACCCAGACCAGCTGCTGCTCATGGTTCCAAACACCAGGCTGAAGCTCAGAGGGAACCCAGTGTTTTCTTTCACAACTCCAAAATTATGGAATTAACTGGTGCTGCACATTAGACAGCCCTCCTCACCATCTAATTTTAAAACTCTTCATGAAACCCACCTGTTCTGTTACACTTATCACACTGCATAAAATGTTAATTTTATGTGCACACTATCAGCGGTGAATACTACATTTATTTTAGTGTCATTGTTTTTATCTTTTCTTTTTGTTTTCATTTAATTTACTTTACTGTACAGGAGAAAAGTTTGTGTTTAAATATATACCTTATCAATAAAAATGGATTGGACTTAATTGCATCATCATCATCATCATCATCCAACAGTAATATTATACATTTTACTAAAAATATATGGCTGCTTTAGCCTCTGCACCAAGTCCTAGAGTCGATAACATTGTTTCTTCAGTTTCTTTAGTTGTGACATTTCATTACCGTTTGCATGTGATATACATAGAATGTAAGTTTGTTTTGTCCAACCTGCTGCAAGTCATTGTCGCCATATTTTTAATCATGCTTTCGTGCCAACACTGTCAGCAGCCAGGAAAGGGAGAAGTAGAAGGAAGTCAGAGTGAATGAAGTTTGACAGAATTAGATTAACATTAAATGGTGTTAGCTTAGATCGAGCTAGCTGGTTATAGTTGATGCCTCGATGAAAGTGTGATGACTTGAACAGTTTGTTGTCTAGAACCTTTAACTGCCACTGTATGCTACGCTGTTGTGTATCTTACTATTGTAAAGCGCTCTGTGGCTGCTGCCTGAGATGATCCAATCTAGCATCTATCTTAGAAACTAAGCACTGCCTCTCGCCAGCAGTCATTAGCAGAATGCTAGTGCGTTGTGGGCAACAAGAACTCAACCTGTATGAAATCAAAGAGACGCATGTACTTGTTCAGTAATTTTTTTTTAAACTTAAAACCCACATTGAACTGAAAAACTACCTTCAAATGTGAGCGCTCTCGACAACAACTAAGGTGATAGATCACTTTAGTCATGTACCTCTAGGGCCCTGTTCATTTTGCACTCCATTGATTGGCCCCAGTGAAATTCTGGTGGAAAAAAGCCAATACAATGAGACTGAATACTGAGTGGAGAGGCTGTGGGACACTCACTGAGCTGATGGGACAACATTCCCTGACCCCTATACCATCACTCACTAAACAGACAAGAAGTTAGCAGAACCACTGTGGGGGCTAACGTTAGCATGTGTACACTGTTGAGTTAGCAAGTGGTTAGGTTTAGCATTAAAACAAACCAAATTAAAGTCCCAGTAAATATATAAACCACACAACAAGAAGGACCGTTTACCGTTAATTGAGATAAGTTACTATGTGAAGTTGGTTTTAGAAAAGATAACATAAAAATGTACACCTTTACGTGTTTTGGGACCAGTTGGAAATATAGTTTTATATGAATACAGCTTAACTCCTGTGTAGCTCATATAAGAAATTCCTGAGCAATAAATCAAAAGAAAATAAACACAGAAATTAAAATGTATACGAAGGCAGCTTCATATCTATAAAAACAGTTGAGGAAATTAATTCAGTGGCTCAAAATCTATATTACATAACCTATCTTCCTGATTTTAATGAGCTTACTGTGGCCTTCACTGAATGTGAATGTCCAAGTGGTTCTCACATTCACTGGAATATATTAATGTTTTATTCAGATACTTTGAGCCATTCTTTAAAAAAAAAAAAAAAAAAGTTCCAGTCTGAAATGTTTCCTGTGTGACATTCAAAAACTACATGAAACAAATGCAGCTGAACTTCCTGAACCGTGAATTGATGTAACTGCTTCCAAAACACAAAACCACAGATGATGTTCAATTTGTGCAAGTGCACAGCATTGACATTCATATGCACTTGATTCCTGAATGTCTCTGAATGGTCCTATGTCTTGTTCATTTAGGTAATGAGAAAGGCAGATGGTTTCAAAAGCAAAAGCCTAATTAAAATGCATCACCTTTGCTGTCCTTATGACATGGTAGCACATATAGTTAACCCTGTTAATTGTCCTGTGTCCACAGTCAGGGGAAAAAAATTAAGCATTAATATTTCAAATTAATCCTATTTACTGTCATTGTTGTGCAATTATATTATGTAATTATTATCCCACCCACCAAAGGGGAGGCAGGGGGTATTTTTCGTTTGTTTATTTCAATTTGTCTGTTTGCTTGTTAATGCTCTAAACTATAAGTTGAATTCATACCAAATCGAGTTTATAGTTTGCAAATAAACCAAAATGACAAGGCTATAGTGTGAAGGACTCAAATGCAGACTCATGGGGTGACGTGTAAAAGCTCTTAATTGAGTGCAACTCGGGTTCGAAGAAGAGATCAGAACAACACAAGGGTGACAGCAACACTGCCCTATAACACACACACTGAAGACTTGAGGTAAAAGTCCATAATCCCAACAGTTATCATAAGGAGCCACAACCAGCAGGTCTGGTTGACTGGGAGGTGACTGGAGAGAGCTCAGCCAGAGTTAAAGTGACAATCTGACAAGTAGAGCATGAAATAACTTAATAAATAGTGTGAGGTGATGGTGACAGGTGAAGAGGATGAGCGGAATGGTAACAGACTACAGAGTGGGTATGACACAGAACAGATGTCATTACATTTTGGAAAAAGTCAGTCTTCATTTTTAAATGTTTATTTCTCCCATTTACTTCTAAAATTTCAATTTACTGCTCATCATGTATATATATATAT
>CM035785.1:40727175-40860684 GCA_020466265.1 Siphamia tubifer | reverse complement strand
TGACAAATGTAAGATCTGCACCTTTTTATTGATTTAATTTAGGTTTTCATGAAGTTTTGTCTTGTGAATTGACAGTTTCTAAGCTCAGTCATGAAGTTAGAAGAGATGTGACTCAGAAACATACTAATAACTTTCACCAATTTTCATCATTGTAATTTGAGTATTTGGTGCCTCTTTAAAAATCATGATTTATCTCAAACATTGTGTAAAATGTGGTCCAGTTTATACAATTTTACAAGATGAAATTCTCTCTGTAGATCTCTCAAAGTCATCTAACATGGGTGAACACATCTGCACATCTCTGGAAATATGTACTAATCAGTGACAATGATGGTAATAGTGGTAAAATGTTCAGTGCAAAAAAAACAAAACTGTAATTGTCTTTTATTTTGTTTTTGTGTATTGTACTAAGACATTTTTTAACCCCTCCAAAAATAAAAACATGAAAGCATATGATCACATACAGGAGACAATAGATCCCCATGATTATTTAATCTGAATTTGTTTATTCAGTAGTCTATTGGTATTTTTTAAACCATATTATATGAATTAATTCATACATAAGTATTATTGAATTTAATTTTGCATTACTAGAACCTATCAATCATAAGTGTAGGGGGAAAAAAGGAAGCTCTTGTTTGTTGTTGACCTGTGAACAAAGAATTACCACTCACAGATTATTTTTTTTGTACGTCATAATTCTATGTTTTCCTGCTCTGTGGGAATTAAATTAAATACCTAAAGTTGTTGGAAGTAAAATCTTTTGTGTGGATGCAAAATGAGCAGGCTGTGATGCTGCGCACAAAGCGTGAAAGAAAAGGGTTTATTCACCTATTGTTCAATCAGCAACAAGTGCTGCAGTGCTAAATGAAATGTAATAAGATGAAATTAAACTGATTTCTGTGGTAAATAGCAGTCTGGCAAAAGAAAGACACGTAAGCCCCTTCACAGAAAAGATCAAAATAAAGCCACAGATAATTGTTTTGTTTCCTGCCAAGAGCTACTGAACTTAAATTGTTACAAAATAAGGCTTTTGTTGAAAACCCGTCAAGAGGCACAAGTTGCAATTATGCTGCTTTCACCGCAAACAAAAATTAACATTAAATTATGTAGAGATACATCCACTTCAGTTAGACATGTTTTCTCTTTTCTTCATAGGCATAGAGAATGATGCACAGCAGAAATTATTCATTTATTACAGACAGAATTATTAAATTATCTCTATGAATTTGTATTATTAAATACCAAATACTTTTTTGTTGAGTGTATATTCTTAATTGAAGTAGCACCACTGATTAGCATAAATTCATTAAAATAACCTGATTTATAATTACAAGACTCACTTTGCCCAACTTTGGGCAAAGTAAATATCTCCCTTTGTGCTATAGATGAAATAAAATAAAAATTACTCAGTTTCAAACAACAACCTGTGGAGCTGAAAGTGAAGAGGACACAGAAGCATTCAAATGTGTCATCAACTGAATGTCCAGAACGGAGTCAATCCACAGACTCCCAGTGTTGAAATATGCAACTTTACTTTGGTTTAATTTTTTAAAAAAGATGATTGTTGTTTTTAAAAAACACACACACACACTCAATATCACAGTTTCAACCCTCAAGTACCCCTGGAGTTCAGAGAGATGATTGTGTTTGGATAAAAACAGTTTTTAAATGTGTGTTTTCATTGCTCTAAACCACCGTCCTGATGGTAAAAGCTGGAAGAGAGAGTGACCGGAATGGGAGATAGTGAAACCTAAATGTCTCTCAGTTTAGTCTTGGAGGATTAAGAAAACAATTGTAATGTAAATGTAATATAAGGTGCATTCACTGTTAAATTTAAATGTTACACAGTAAACATTGCAGTGTTAAATCAACACTTGGAGAGTTGATTTAACCTTTTTCTACAGTGTAATTTGTCCCATCAGCTCCACATTAGCTGTGAAATTTACATTGATACTTTGTAAATATGTTAATGTTTAATATGATTTTTACTGAATTATTCTGGTAACCACAGCTGCCAGTTTTGGGGGTTTTTTTTCCCATAAAAAATAACTATTTTTTTCTACAGTGTTAGACTATGAGGTAGGCTTTGGATTAGCTGAGGCCTTGAGGTTTGGAGGAGCAGCTTGTTAGCATAGGGATGCAGGTTCAATTCCCTGAACTGACATAGAAATGGTTGGTTGCTGAGCCCATTTGCTCCCATAACTACTGAAAACATAATACGTTTAAACATTTATTTGACAGTGTTTGTTATTACACAGTTATCATATGCGGTGGAGTTTTTCAGTAAACTCCTGTTTCATCCTTTATTCATCTCTAACACCTCCCACATGTTTTTATAAAGCCAACATGGCAATGGGCTGACTTTGAAAGTGCAGTTCACACACTTATAGGTGATATCCCAGTGGATTTGCCCCCTGTTTCTATACAGACTATGATCTGAAGTTGACCTCCTGACCTTTGCACTCAGACAGCTGAACACGGCAAAGAACTCCCACTCTGTTTTTCTGTCAGATGTTGCCATGTCAGGAGACACATATACCTTTTAAACACTGACTTAAATCACAAAACACCTCCATTTATCCGAGAAGGTGTTTGTTACCATTTCTTTTTAAATACCCTTTACCCTTAATATCTACTGTCACACATATGTAACATACAAAAAAATAATATTTTAGAATATGTATTTCCTTTTGTTACATACTTATATTTAAATCCAGGGGTTAAAAGTATCTTGACATCCTTGTGTAACTATTTTAAGATCTTAAAATAATGGCATTAAGTAATAATCACCAATACTACAATCTTGACTTGATGATTTAAAAAAAAAAAAAATAATGTCAGTAAAGATCATTTGAACAAATGAGATGACACACTCTGCCAATTGAAGAGTCAGTGCAAATTTGAATTGATTGAAGAAAAACATCAAAAGTCTGTGCAACATTTTTATGTTTGCCTCACATTCGTAGAAAAAAAAAAAAAGACATGTTTGAAAAACTGTTTTCAGTGTACAGTCATAACACCAAGACACAGAAATTATTAATAAATCAATTCACCAGAAGTTTTAAACATGAAATTACAAGTACTATTTAACAGTAAGTCCTTTAACCCTTTAACCCTGACGCATCCTGAATGGATGGTTTAGTTTGAAAATTCAGTTGTTTTTATGTTATTTGCTGAGAATTTTGTTCATGGAACTGATGTACAGGTGTCGAAAGCAACTGATTAGAAAAAGAAAAATCCCAAAGTAAAACTACTGGAACCAAAATACAATACTAGTAATTTATTCCTTTTTTTTTTTTTAACTTAATTTTGCTCAATTTTTTTTTCTTTTTTCCCCTGTTATTTGTTATTTTGTGAATATTTATTAGTTTCTGTTGATGTTGTTGCTTATTTTTTCTACATTTAATTAATTAATTTTATTATTTTTAATCAAATGTGTTCCTTTAGTGTCTTACTTTGTTCATGTTACATATTATTTTGTTAGTTTAATATTCATTTTTGTTCATTTTACTGATCACTTTTTTTGTTCATTTTGTTGCTTATTTTATCTTTTTTTTTTTTTTTCCCACTGCGCAATTCCTTAAGTCTCAGGAGTTAAAGGGTTAAAATCACAAATAGCCACAGGGTCACACTTGGAGATCTTTAAAGGAAGTGAAGAAATGTCAGCGTTATAGCCATAATAAGCCGTGCATTTGTTGGATGTATTGCTGAGTCGTGGATCTTTCACATGTCTGTCCATTTAAACCAGATGTCTCTTCTTTGTCCTGTTGTTGCTTGTGCATGATATCCTTGGTTATTCTGTTGCTGGCTGCTTGTCCACCAGCCAGATTCACTGCATGAGGCCCAATCTGAATAAGTGAGAAAAAAAGACAAAAAGACTCATTAACCTGGAAAATCATTTGGGTTCCTGGTTAATCAAAGCTACAGTGGTGACATGTGATTAAAAAAAAAACCGATTTAATTAAATGTGAACATGAGATAATAAAATGTGCACACCAATTATTAAATTATTTTATTATCTTGTTCTCACAATGTAATAACTTGTGTGCATGTTTTAGGCTCAAAAAAACAGTAATATCCCATCAGAGACAGAGACAATTTGACAGATTAGTGTTGTTAAATGACCCACATTTTTAGTTTTTAAAGTCATTTTTGCTTCAGTTGGACTTTAAGGGATTATCCAAAACAAAGATATACTGTACTTGACATTAAAATAAATGTTAGAATGACAGTTAATTAAAGTTCTGAGTTTGGACATTATTGTGTTTTGACCCTTTATTATCTCATCACGTTTTGATAATTCATGTGCACTTTTTAGAATTTTGTGCATATATTTATTTATTTATTTTTTAATCTTGTGCACACATTGAATTAAAATGGTTGCCATATAAGTTTTGTTTTTTTCATGTCACCACACAGACTGCGTTCCATGGATGGAATAGGCCTCAGTTGCAACCCAAAAGAAAGACGTAACTAAAATGTTTTGATACGTCTTAATACAGACCCTCTAAAACAAACCTAAACCCAACTGAAATTCACAGTGCACTGCAAAACTGGCCAAAACTGATTTATTTAGACTTAAACACAACTAAAACACAGATCTCATCAGGCTTCACAATCACATATTTTTCTTTCACTTCCTTTACATGAACAGACAGGACCCAGAGCGTCAGTGTCGACTGTCCCACAATTTAACAAGGAGTGAGTGTTCTCCTAGTGCAGGGGTGTCAAACTACAGTCCTCGAGGGCCGGTGTCCTGCATGTTTTAGATGTGTCCGTCTTCCATTACACCTTTATGCCATTGCATGATTATCAGCCTTCTGCAGAACTGATGAGGAGCTGATTGTTAACTCTTAAGTGTCAGTGCTGACACATTCTGAATGGATAGTTTAGTTTAAATATTCAGAAAAAAAATCAACTGTTTTCTTTCTTTCTTTCTTTTTAACTGTGTTTTTACAGAGTGTTGTTGATGGAACAGGTGTCAAAAGGCAATTAATTTAGAGAAAGGCAAAATTAAAACTACCTTGACCAAATTTCAATACTAATTCTCTTTTTTTTTCATTATTTTTTCTTTAATATTATTCCATTTGTGACTTATTTTGTTCATGTTACTAATTATTTTTGTTAGTTTCTTATTGATTTTTGTTCATTTTATTGCTTACTTTAGTCTTTTTTTTTTTTTTTTACTGTGGAACTGCTTAAGTCTAAGGATTTAAAGGGTTAACTGAATCATATGGAAGAGGGAAATATCTAAAACATGCAGGACACCGACCAGAGTTTGACATCTGTGACATATTATGAGTCCTTCCTCTAACTAATGGGGAATGTAGAGCATGTGAGAAGCAAAAGAAACTAGGGCAAAGAGAAAACTGAACTGGAAAAGGATTCAGAAGAAAACATAAAAACAGAATTGTGACACATATAAAGTTTCTTTCATGCTCTAAAACATTACCTGAAGTGCTGAGTACTGGCCCATTAAATATAGAGGACATCCTTCTGCCCACTGTAAATTTTCTGATATGCACGGCCACCCATCGATCACCTTCATGGAGGAAGAAGACAAACATCCAAAGCATCAATAGTGTCTGGTTTACATGATCTGTTTACCGTGTCTGATTATTATCTGTTCACACACAACTGCCTCTCAACATTCTGTTCACAATGGATATGAATTTATAAAATACTGAAGAATTAACAGTAAAAAAAAAAAAAGTATAAATTTGTAAGATAAAAAACTAAGTGAAAATACAACGCAAAGTTGTTTTTATGCTATATATATTTTTACAAGAAGAGTATTTGAACAAAATCAGATTTTTCTATAGAATTTGCATATTTCTATTGTTTTGAGAAAATAAAACTGTAAATTGAAAACAATGTACTGCTGTTAGATAGAGAAAGTTTGAATCATGTGTCCTTGCAAAACTCTGAAGACACTGAAACTTAAATGTCTCCCACTTTAGACCTCTTGGATTTAGAAAACACTGTGGACCCCATAAAGGTCTATTCAATGTTAAATCTACGTGTTATTCCATAAATATGTTTATGGATGGATGTGTTTTTCATAAGAATGTTCTGGAAGGTGTTTTTTTTTTTCTTCATAAAAACAACAGAATTTATTTTTTATAATGCAAAATTACTGCTCCCAAGACACTATTTCAACAAAAATAATGAAATATTTGCAATGTAGTAAGTGTAACTATTTATGTTTAGGATTCTGCACTGGACAGGAAGGACATAAAAGATAAAAATAAAAATCACAGTTAATGTAAAACAGAGCAGTTTAAAGGTGAACTCCATTTCTCAGATACTCCACTAACTTATACTAATAGGTTAAAACTAGGGCTGTCAAATGACTACAAGTTTTAATCAGTTTAAACACAGGTTTGCTTGGGATTCATTTAAATTAATCTTCATCACAATAACTTTGTCGGTCAACTGCTGTGTTGCAGGGTTTTTTCTGTCCTCAATTTTCCCACAAAATACATAATACACTAAGAAACATGAAAAAAAATATCCAAAACATGCTAAAATCTGCTAAAATTTACCAAAAAAAAAAGATAAAAATGTGATAAAATATCCAAACCATTTCAATTAAACTGTTCCATTTGATTTGAACATTTTAATCAGATTAATCACACAAGTCTGTTGATTTTGAAAAGCCCTCGTTAAACAATAAACATTTTTTAAGTCAATTCAAAACCAGTATGAAACCAATAGTACATAAGCTCCATACTTCTGTGTTAATATGTGACCCTCCAGCACAAAACCAGTGGTTCAGTCTCAGCAGTATTTCTAGATCTAGCCTCAAATATATGGGTATGGGTTATATGGGTCAACATTATCGAATTTGAAGTTTATGCATAAAATCCAAGTAAAATGTCTCCTGAACACTTCTAACTATGAGTTTTTGTGAAATTCCTACCATAAGTGCTTTAAATCATGTCTTTTAGGAAGAACAACAACTGACTCTGACAGTAATTTAGTCTAAAACAAAGAAAAATTGACTCATAACATGACTTTCCTTCGCACTGGTGTTAGGTATTTCCCCATCATGTTTTGGTACAGTTGGAAAGATCAGGATTCCCTCTAGACAACCCTTAAATAGAAATATATGTAATTATATATTTGAACCAATGGGAGGCCTCAGAACAAAGCATTCAAGTAAACAAAATCCCTTGTTGCTAGGGCGATATTTTAAAACGGCCTCTGATTGGTTGAATTAGTGTCATGCAAGCATTTTTAATAAGCTTTCAGATAAATATAAAATCTTAATTTCTGAAATTTGACCCAAGTGACTGTTTATTTTGCTGGAGGGTCACATATTATAATATATAAGGTCAAGATAATAATAACAGATATCCCATAATTAAATCATCTGAAATCTAAACTCGGATCATAATAATGCCATCATCTTCAACCATCTCCAGTTTTCTCTACAACTGTACCTGAATGGGGAATTCCCTCATCACCTCTGAAAGCAATGGATCCTGTTGGACGTCTAGTTTACATCCAGTGGCCAACCAGATCATGTCCCCAGTCCAGTGGTCCCCAGAGCTGAGGGAAATGTCCCACTCCTGGCTCCTGTAGCTCCAGCTGGCTTCACTCACCTGCTCAGGTACATGACAGTCACTTTCAGGGACGTGCAGAGAAGGGGTACTACAGGGGTTCTGGCACCTGACTTTGTGCTGATTGACATTCAAATTGCCCTTTTGATAGAGACTTTTTTTTTTTTCTTTTTTTTGTATTTTTACAAAATAAATTAGTTTGAACAACAAAGTTCTCCACAATGTTTCATCATAGACATTTTCGAGAACGGGTTGTCGTAGAAACTTGAGATTGGCACAAAATAGGGGTGAGATTAGGTATTCTATGAATACTTGTTTTAACTGGCCTCATATGACCTAACTCCTTTATAATTTTCACTAGCTTCACCTCATCTCTCCTGTCATTGTCATAGTTTAAACACCATGTCATGTACATACCTGACAGTAAGTCTTTACATCCACCTGACCATTGAGTATGAAAGGCTGGAGGTGAATATATGCCTCTGGTGTGACAGCTCCACCTTTCCTTGCCTGGCGAATCATAACTAGTCGTTTGTGGAGACTCCTTTCATTATAGAACTGTCGTAGGTAGGCTTGGCCATCCATCTTTATGCCGTGCTCTACATGGGAATATCGCCCCACCAGGCTCTCGACGTCACCCACATCAAACTGTTTTAGCTGCAGAAGAAATAAATGCAGATCTCTATGTTGGCAGTAAACACACATGTCTACTGCACTGTTTTATGACTGGTTGATATACAGATTTTGCCACACCTGGAGATGCTTCCTTATGACCCATGTCACATGACTTGCACCTTGCTTCAGGGCGATGGAAATGACATGAGCACTGGTCAGACCTCCACCAACTACCATGACTCTCTGCCCAGCTTCACACACTACAAAGCAAACAGAAATAGCAATAGGTAAGAAAATAGCAGCAGTGGAAGAAAAATGATGCTTTCAAAAGGTTTATTTAGTGTGTAAGTTTATAAGAGACACCATGTCGTCTCTATACACCCTGGATGAGTCACCAGTTCATCACAGGGCTGAACATATATAGACGAACAATCACTCTCACATTCACACCTATGAGCAATTTAGATTAACCAATTATTGCATATGTTTGGATGGTGGGAGGAAACCAAAGTAGACACAAGGAGAACATGCAAACTTCACACAGAAAGGTGAGAAAATCTGACCAAGTGTATTTTTGTTATTTCCACTCAACCACCAATCACCTAAAGAGCAACTTTTCACTTTCAATTGTCCCATTAGCAGATTTTTAAAAAATTTTTTTGCTTGAATTAAACACAAACAAAATCTTAAATTAAGCAAAAATAAAAATCTGCCAATGGAACAAGTGAAAATTATCTTGATACAGTATCTTGAAATAAGCTTTTCCAGGTTTGTCTAAAAATAAGTTCTTGTATCCTCCTGAGACCCAGGAAAGTGAAGGATTTAGACTTTTTTTTTTTGGTCTTGATTGAAAATGTCATGTCTTTGCAACAGACAGTTTTTTAAGTCTCCCCCAGAGGACAAAAGCTGCTGGTTCTCAGGAAGCTATCTTATTGAAAAGTTACTCTTTAGTCACTATTTATGTCTTATTTAAAGAGAGATGAGATATTTTAAGTAGAAATAAGAAAATACACTTGGTACAATTATTTTTTTTTTTTTACAGTGTATCAGTTCTGCTGATCTCTACAAAGTCTGTCCATGTTATTATAATATTCATCAAACTCTCAGATCAGTCTCACCTTGAGGTTGAAGATCATCGCTCTGTCTTTGATCCTCTGTTCCTAGGTTTTGATAAGCTCTTGGCAGGTGATGCATGAGGTGCACTGTGTGCTGTAAACGCCCCTCAGGGTAACTCTCTCCAATACTCGATACCCACGAAGGGATATTTGCCATCTGGGCACGGGTTGGGCCTGTTGCCATAACGACCCGGTGGGCTTTTATCATGTTTCCCTCTTGAAGTATAACTTGAAAATATTTCACTCTTTTACTCAGCCCATTCTCTTTCCTCTTTACACCCATGACTTCATCTTCAGTGTCACTCTCCTCTTCATTCTCTTCATTCTCATCAGTCACAGGTATGATTCGCTCCACTGTTCCCTTAACCAGCACTTTGTCTAAGCTGTACCGCTCCACCTGTATATCCACAGTGATCACTTCAGACAACTTAACACAAACACAGAGTTACAATATAATCTGTAGCAGGAACAGCCATCGCATCAGGTTTCATGCAGATTTCACAAGTCTGTTAGCAGGAAGCAAACTTAACCCATAAACACCCACTACTAATTTTCTGCAGTTTACTAATTAATTTTTCTCTCAAATTAAAATTTCTTAAGTCATTTGTCATCATTTATGATAATATTATAATATATATATTGATGTTTTTTTCAATGTAAATCATGTTTTTCTCCCTACTGAATGAACTGATCATGTACATTTTCATAAAAACTCAAATCAAATTTGAGAGTTGTCATATCAAAAACAGAGAAAATGGAAGAAAATTTTTATTTTATGGTAAAAATATTAACTGATGGTAAAACCAAGTGTCTCCATCCACTGTCATTGATCCAGCTCTATGAGTTTTACTGGTGAATCAGTGTTGTTAAATGTGTCTCCAGATTCACTATGGATCCTCTGTATATACGAATGGGTCATATCTGATGACCAGAGGTGGAAGTACCTAAGGAGAAGTACTTCCTTTACTGTACTTAAGTATCTATACTTTACTTGAGTATTTATTTTTCTGGCAACTTTTTACTTTTACTCCCTACATTTTTATATAAATATCTGTACTTTATACTCTTTACATTCTCAGAATATACTGATTCCTTTTTCAAACTAAACAAATGTAACAGTATGAAAAATAAGTTAGAAATCAGAAATTGTGACTTTATCACAATTCTGACTTTTTATCTCAGAATTTTTACCTTTTATCTCATGTTTTTTTTTTTTAATCTCCTATTTATAACTTTTAAATGTTTACTAAATGTCATGTCCATACCCACTAAACTGAGTACCATGACCCAATAAAACACACCATCTACACACTAACTCACATTTAAAGGCTTTATTTTTTGGATGTATATTTTTTTAATTTTCAATTTTGTCCTGCTTATATATTTATTATTTCATCCATAGCAAAAAAAAAACCTGTTGTACTTTTTACTTTACTACAATTGAGAAGTTGTACTTTTTTACTTTTACTTAAGTAAAGGAGTTGAATCAGTACTTCTCCTTTTACTAGAGTGCTTTTTCACATAGTATATGTATCTGTACTTCTACTTAAATACAGAATATGAGTACTTTGAACACCTCTGCACCGATTATTTATTTATTCATTGATAGGATTAGTGGATCAACAGTTATTGAACACCTTACATCACGCTTTTGGATTTTTGGATCTTCATGGTTTAAAAGAACACTTATTGAAAAAAGATCTCTGACTTGTTAACCTTATAATTGTCTCCCTGAACAAATGTTTTTGTTCTGACCACTGCCACCACCTGATATCATTCATGTTAAAAGGATAACTTCAAAAATATTGGGTTTACAAATTCCATATTTTCCATCTCAATACATAGGATGGAGAGGAAGAAGTCAAATGATTTTGGAAGATTTACCATTTCTAGATTTCCCACAACGTGGTTCTCAATTTATCTGCTTCACTTCTAATCAAGCGCAAATGAAAGGTTACACCCTGGGGATGTCCCACGCCATGACATCATGAAGGATATACCCCTATTTGTCACTTTTCATTTCCACAAGTTACACCATTCACAACTGGTTTGAACCTGATTTCAGCCCCATGTAACATGTGCCAGTAAAATATAATGTACTGTATTAGACTGTATTTCTAATGCAGGATTTCTGATCAAGATTTGTAAGATATGACAATATTATTCAGTCTTGGGGAGAACTATATATATATATATGTATATATATATATATATATATATATATATATATATATATATATATATATACACACACACACACACACACAGTCCAGGTGAATTTCAGTTTGGGATTTTACGGACATTTCTGAGACAAGGTTTTGTCCTCATTGAGGTTATAACTTAGTGAAAATTATGGATGTTAAAGAGATACATACACCCAGTAGGATAATCAGAAATCTATATGAACCAACTTAAAATATATTTCTAGTTTAGTAACCACACCCACTTGACCCCCTCAGCCACAGTAACAGTGTATCATATGTATAAAACACCATTGGGGCGGGGGCTGGCTGGTCTTGAATACAAGTAGGGTGGGGGTTCAGGAAAAAGAAAAGGTGAGGAACACCACTGTTGTACATGAACAGAAATACCCACAGCCACAGAAAACAGAAATACTAGTTATTTATGTTCATTAGCTTTAAACTTTAAAGACAAATGTTGTCTTTTTCAGAATAAAGTTGAAAACTGAATAAATATTCAGAATGTGATTAAACATTGTGTCTTCTACTTTATTATCCAGTTTACAATACATGTATGAATGCACTTCAACAGAGGTTATTGTTCATTAGTAGGCCATGCATTGTACATTCAGTCATAGTATGTTCACAGTGTTTATAAAGTGAAGTTAGTTCAAGTAGTAACTGTTGCAGCAATCAGAGATCATGTAAAAAAATAATAATAATGAAAATACAAACAAAAGTTTCATAATGCAGTGTGATGTCATGCTAAAAACATACACACATATCCAACCTGATGTTTAAAGAAATCCACGCTCAGTTTTGTTCCTGGCAGACTGAAAGGAATACTCTTCTTCAGATTTGAGGTAATGTTCAGACGTCTCTTCTCTTTTTTGCCAAGTCTCATGTCATTGAAGAATGCATTTTCATCCAGTATATAAACCTGCTCTGAAAGACTGTGAAGCTCTGCTGAACGACTGGTGTTTACAACGAAGTCCTGCAGTGATGTCTGTCCAAGGAGAAAACACACACACACACATTTTAGAATATTTATAATATTAATAATATTTATTTATTGCTACCTGCCATTTTTAACCTGACTTTATAAATGTGAGCAACCACCTATCTATCTATCTATCTATCTATCTATCTATCTATCTATCTATCTATCTATCTATCTATCTATCTATCTATCTATCTATCTATCTATCTATCTATCTATCTATCTATCTATCTATCTATCTATCTATCTATCTATCTATCTATCATTTACCTTATTGAAAGGGTCAGTGTGAACCAAAACATGTGAGCGCAGATGAGGGATGTTTAATGCTGTGAACTGCCTTTCCCACAAAACGGCCCACTCTCCATACGAATCCACTACCCTCAGACTTAGGGGGGGGTAATACACCCCCTCTGGTATTATTGACTTCTGCTCATCGTGTCCCAGACCTGAGGAGAATGATAACAAATGACAGGTGAATATTAAACGTGCTGTGTCACATACATGCAGATGTGGGAAGTAACTAAGTATAAGTACTTTGTTACTGTATTTAAGTAGATTCTTTATGTATCTGTACTTTACTTTCTGGAAACTTGTATTTTTTACATTTCATCAACTTAAAATAATTGAGGCAATCGATTGCCTTAAATTTTTGGAGTTCTGCTAATTTATTGGGGTTTACAATGTACAATAAATAATAATAAATAATAAATCTATTTTATTTGGGACCTGTAGTAAATGTAAGTCTGCATCTGTATGGGTCAGGCATATCAGTGCTCATGTCTGACTACAAAACTAGAAACAGTGTATACTTATGGCTCCTGGTACTCTCCTCTTCTTCTTGCTCTTGCACGGTTTGTCGATGGATGTTTGAAAATCTGACTGAGCAGCGTATATATGTTTGTCAGGGTTGGGGTTGGACAACAAAGTGGCCAGGGTTAAGGCATGAGGCCCTCCCCCTATTATTAATACATCAAGGAGCACCATCTGCAAAACACGTAGGAAAAACTAACACACAATACAGGACAAGTGATGATGATGATGATGATGATGATGATGATGATGATGATGATGATGATGATGATGATGGCAAGACACAAAAAAGATGCCTAAACAACAACACTGTAAACAATTGTCACTTATATTCTAAACTGAAGACTATTATTAGCTTTTTCTGTAGATTAAAAAAAAATACAGTCCTGTATTTTACTCAAGGTTAGTAAAAATAGCACAAAAACCTAAAATGTGGTCAAATTTAATGAATTCCAGTTGTTCAAACCAGCATTTATGCCAGTGAAAGTAACGCAGGACTTACTGTAGCAACACCTTCAGGCGCTAAACTACAGAGGTACAAACACTAAAACATATGCAAGTGCAGCCTCATGCTTATCTACTGGATGTTAACATCATCACCGTACCTGTTTGAGGTTCAACAGTCAAAATACTCCCATTCCTGAAGTACACGTGCTCAGTACAAACTGCAGCTCACAGTGGTAGACCTGTACTTTATTGCGACAGTGGCGTGCATCTCCCATGTAACTCAACCCACCTCACAGTCTACAGATTTAGCTGAACGTTAGTGGCTCAACTGAGAGAGCTGGAAATAACTTTAGTGTGTGTGTGTGTGTGTGTGTGTGTGTGCTCGTATATATTTAGTAACACAACTCATCTGAGTATCCAAACAGCAAAAGTGTTGCCATGCCACATTAACATGAGTATTTTGTCTTAAAAGCCAAGTTATTTTACATTTTTATGGAAGTAGTTGTTATATACATAGGTAGCTTTATTATTATTATAATAATAATAATAATAATAATAATAATAATAATAATAATAATAATAATAATAATAATAATAATAATAATAATAATAATAATAATAATAATAATAATTTGGCCACTCAAAACGCTTTGCATTAGTGACCCTTTATTCATTCGCTCTCACATTCTCACTGTGGTGGTGGTAAACTACATTTATAGCCACAGCTGTCCAGCTGTATGGTTTCTCCCATCAAACATTCATACACCAGTGTGAGTGACACAGGGTGAAATGTCTTGCCCAAGGACACAACAGACTGACTAGGACAGAGCTGGAGTTGGAACCACCAACTAGATACATAGATCATACTTTATTGTCATCATACACTTGTACAACAAAATGTGTCCTCTGCATTTAACCCAGTCTTTAGCTTTTAGTCCAAAGGAATATTGGTCTCAGATCTACATTAAACACTGTCTGCACATTATGATCCATTCACTTTACAGGTTCTTTCTAGTGGAATATTTACAAATCCATTGTATAAATGTACATAAACCACCATTTATGTGGAATAACACACCATCAAATATATTAAAAACATGAACTAACCAGCACTTTGGTCATTTGTTTTCTGATTCATCTTATTAAAGTATATAAGATTTAGCAGATTTAATGTCTGAAGCTGATACTTTCTAATGAACGATCAGTGTTACCAGTATTGACCTCATTTTGATGTATGATCAGGCAACACAAAATGACACTGAATTGCTGGTGTCTTCATCATACTGTAGAACCACACTTGTGATAACCTTTAATTGTTTACTATCTGCAGGTCATTTACCGTCAGAGGAAGTAATGTTTATAGTTCTCTTTTCTGTAAAGGATGGCACAACAGAGATCTGGCACTTCCTCTCCCTCAGTTCTGATTAATTTTATTCAATGAGTCAGAATAATGTAATTTGGTCTGTATCTATGAATATGTCTGGGGATATATTCACCAGCTAATATTCAATCCCTTCACAGTATTGTTCATAAGTGTAATGGCTGTTTTTTGTTTTTTTTTAATATATCACATAGTGTCACCTTTTATTTGAGTCTTACAAATCATCATCCACTTCCTCTTCTGATATCAGTTCCCCATCCATGATACTTTCAGTAGCGCCTCATACCTACTTCCTCTTCTCATGTAAAGCAGAAGCATGAGCACATACAGGAGCCTTATAAGTGTCCTCTTCGCTACCATTGCCTTCACTCTGTGGTATTAACATCAGGAGACCCTCAGCACCATGGACCTGCAGGTGGGTCACATCCGCCCAGTCTCTAACACTGAAACTATGAACCAATGGATTTTTATGCTGTTAGTGATTAACCTTTTTAAGATGATTGTGTCGTCGGTGATGCATTTTTACATCCATTGTTTGCACTATTTTGAGAATCCAAACATCAGTTTCTGTACTTTGTATTCTATAACACGTTAGAGTGGAAGCTTGGATTGGCTAAGGGGAGGCGTGGAAGTAAGCAGCAGTCAGAGAGAGAGAGAAAGAGAGAAGAGTTTTATTACTTTTCCCAGTATTTTAGTGAGAGTTTAACTGTGTTTGTGTGCTGAATTCTTGTAAATACAGTAATTGTACATAATAGTGATAGTGATGTTTTAGTCTGTTCTCCTAGTGTGTTTTTGTTGAGTTTTGTCAGATTTTTTTCCCCCACTGTTTATCTGCATTTTTCCAGTTAATACAGTTAACTTCATTTATTTGTTCATTCAAACAGGTAAAACAAAATAAGTAAAACATACAAAGTATTTAAGAAGAAATTAAAGTGACACCTCTTTAGCATCCTAGATAACTATACCTTGTTTGAAAGGGTTTAGGATGACGTTAACAAAACTTATCTTGTCCTACCTTCTTTGTATTACTCAGTCAGAGCATGTATGTATATACAACCAAAATGATAAGAAACCGCATCAGTAAAAAGGGAAGCCTGCTCCTTATCCACTTAGAATGTGGTTTATAAAAACCTGTTTAAACTTTTGTACTGATTTGCAAGTTTCCATTTCTTCACTGCAGTTGTTCTACAGATTGACTCCACAATGCATTTTTAAATTAGTATGTACAGGCTGTTTTTTGAACATATAAATTCCCCTCAGATCGTGTTTATTTTCCCTCACTTGATTCATTCATTGATGAATGACTAGAAATAACTAAAAATAAGAAGCTGGAACATATACGCACAATGATCTAGACCATGGGTGACAAACATAAGGCCCGGGGGCAAAATACGGCCTGCCAACGGGTCCAATCTGGCTCGTAGGATGAATAACAATGAAGAGATTTTAATTTTAATTCAAGTTTTACATACAGAATAATTATATCTCAATTGGAGCAGTAAAATATGATCATAATTACATATACATATTGAAAACTGCAGATTTTAATGTAAAAAAAAAAAGTTAAAATATTTATGTTAACAAACCATCCTTTTACAAAAACCTGAATAAATACCTGAACAAATACAAACCACCTGAAATATCTGAAGAGAAATAAATGTTATTTTACAAATATTCTGCCTTTTCCTTTTAAAAGAGTTTTGTTTAATATTCTTGCTGACAGGAATGTAGCTGTCAATCATTCCCAGCATACTTGTTTCTGTCCTGCTAACTGTGTGACAAATATGACCAAATAATGTTACAAAAACAGTTAATTATTGCACTTCATTTTATTCATCTCTTATGTTTATCTTTAAATCTTATATGGGATGCAATAAACACATGATATAGTTACAGATAAACATGTGACATTTCGTTAGCCTCATACCATAATTGCCTAAGTCAATTTTTGGTCAAATTGAGACTTTTGCATAAATGTACTCCCCTACCACTGCTGCATCATCCTGTCTTTCTGCCTATGTCATTGACCAATCAGAACACTCATAAAAAAATAAAAAAAACAAGTGCAAAAACATACCTACCCAAGTCATTCATTTGATTTAGGCAGTTTTGCTACCAGTTGTTTGACTTAGGCAATTTGAATGTATGCAAAATGGCAGAAAAAAAATCAAAAATGTTCTCAGGAAAAACTGCCTAAGTCAAAGGCATAATCCGCCTAAGTCAATTTTATTTCATAAAACAAATTATGTTGGGTTTTGTTCTTTTTTCATACTTTTCTTCTCATCTACTTGAATGTTCTGTAAAAAAAAAAAATCAATAAAAAATATGGATGTGACTTTTAAAAAATGTGTTTTTCTCGTTTTCCGAAAACACAAAAAAAAATGACTTCGGCAATTATGGTATGAAGCTGACGACTCAGATAAGGCTGAATATGTAGCTTTGGGGGCTGTATGCATTTGTGTAGTTTGCTTATAGCAAGAAACAACCCTGGTTATTGCACAAATGACATAAAGAAATGTAGGTGGTAGTCATTACAGGGTTAAAATACACATTTACTGATCATTTAACATATTTCAGGAATCTTGGGTCAAAGGAGGCATCCTGATCACCCATGACATCCAAGAAGGAAAACACCAATATGAAGTGAAAAACATCATCAAAAGCAAAAGAGGAATTGCTGATAAATCATTTGTCAGGTAAAACAATTAGACTGCTATATGTTATTTAATGTCCAATTTTGTGAAGTGGTGCCATTTGAGTTTGGTTCATGCTTTCAAATATAATTTTTCTTTCTCAGGAAAGGAGACAAACTGCTGCAGGTAAATGGTAGTGACCTGCACGATGTCAACCCTGAGGAGTTGGCACAAAAGTTAGCTGAAGGAAGTCCCATGTTGGTAAGTAGATGAGTCTATGAATGTACAGACTCTATACAAAGAGAACAGAACTGAATTTAATTTAATTTACACATATTTTTTTTAATTACTGTGACTTTATAGGTTTCACTTGTTGGTGTTAGTAAAAAAAAGAAAAAAAAAAAAAAGAAAAAGAAAAGCACCAAAGGAAGAATTCACTACTTTATTTTTTATTCTTCAGCTATAGTTGATCATATGTGTATTTATTGATTCTCTGTATTTTGCTTTAATGTTTGATTTGAATTTGATCATGTTGACACTTGTATTTTTTTCATCTTAAGCAGAAGTGGAGTCACTGTCTGATAAAGCTGTTTTTAAATAAGAGTTTTCAAAGATTTAACCCTTTCAGATTAAAAGTTGAATGAATTTTCTCCCTATTTAAGCTTTCCATCTGTTACAATCTATTTTAATATTATCTGCTGAATTTAACATTTTTCAGTGAAAATCAAGTGTTCCATTTTTCAATACATAGATATTCCATAAAGTCTCAGAGTTAATTCAGAGGTTAAAACTGAAGAAAATGTTTCATCAAAATATAACATTGACTGGCATTAGCTGATCAAGAATTGTAAAAAAGGATTGAAAAAGTACTTTTCAGAAAATGACAAATGGCAGTTGACCTGAATAGTTTCCATGTAGCCTTCTGATAGGGTTAGCAGTTTAAACCTTAAACCTTTTAGCAGATCCTTTAGGGTACTGGGGACTGTTTAGGTCCTTAGGTCCTAATTTATTTCCAAAGAAATATTATACCAGAAAAGGGATTTTTGTCACATCCTAGAAGCCCAAAACTAGTTCTTAAGAAAAAGGCAACGCTTTTTTCTTTTGTTTTTCAAAACAGTGAACCATCGCAGCCTAAATTCCTAATTCACACGTAAATTTGTGCTTAAATGTATCTTTTCTTTTTAAACAGTTATATTGGATGGGGTTGTTTTGGGTCAAAAATGCTATTTTATGTTATTTATATATTTATTTTATTCAATTTCAATTTAAAGTGTGTTACATTAGTGATCTATTCATTCGTTCTCACTTACATTCTCTATTTATTTATACATTTAACTGCTGATGTAGTATGATTGTGTTTTTCTCGTGTGGAGCAGTGACTATACTTTGAATTTCCCCGTGGCGTGAGGATTGGTAAAGAATATTTATCTAACACATGGTTTCTACTCTTGACATTTTGTTGTTTTAATATTTTTCCCATCAGACATAAATAAAAAAAATCAGAAATAGTACTAATCTTATCTAAATCTTAGTAATAACACTTCCCTCTTTAATTTCCCCTTACTTCTTTTTCCTTTTTTCAGACAGTGCACAAAGCCATAAAGAAAAAAGAACCTATCGATGATTCCTCACCAGCTGAAGATGTGATGTATCCATACAACAAGGAGAAAATGCTGCTCAATTTCAGGATGGAGATGACAAAGGAGGAAGACTTGGGGAAGGATGAAGGCACCATGGAAGAGACTATAGTCGAGGATGTGTGCAGGGAGGAGAATGAAGAGAGTGAGCAAGACAGTGACTTTCTTGTCGTTACCATGACAAAAACCAGCGTGTCTGTGGTGACAGGACGGAGTTGTGATACCATGGGCCCGTGTGAGGAATGTCCTGGGGTTGGATGCAACTTCAGTGATGTTGTCATGGTAACAGAGTCCAGTACAGTGACGCTGGGTGAGTGGGTTTTAATGGTCCTTCTACACTTCTACTTCCTCTTGTTATCTTTTACCTCTCCCCTCCATATTGAAGGCTCAGAATGTTTTTAGATAAAAAACACATCAAGATCCTTTTAGGTTACAATTTCCTATTTTGGATCACATAAATCAATATGCGCATATTTATCCTACTTTTTCAGGCTGTTTAAAGGGATATGCGAACCCCATTTCAAATTGAGTGTATCCCCACAGTCCCCAGAGTTGAATAAGTGTGTAGAACCGTTTTCCTGGTAACTCAGGGTAGTCATCCATTGATCTGGCTCGTCAAGTCATATCAAATGTATTAAATTCATTTTGAATGAATTTAATACATTAATACCGTTATTGCTGAACTTGCAAAGCCTTGTTGGATTCCATCACGGCGAGACAGAGACCTGCGGCACATCAAAAAGTCGAGCTCAGCTGAAATGTATGTAAATTACCACGGCGACCATATGTCCATTATCCAATGACAGTAAACCATAGAAGTGTGTCCATGATGAAAGCATCATGAAGAAGATCCTCAAAAATATAAAAAAATGGAGGAGATTCTGATCACCTGTCAGCGAAATGCCCATTCTATTAGATTTTTCTCTTGCCACATATAGAGACTAGAGATGGTGAAACTTATTTTAAAAATCTTGACCGATCACTGAGCCTCATTAACCCATTGAAGTCGGTCACCGAGAAATGAAAACACTTGCTTTGTCGGCTCACACACACACACACAGTCATTATGCACCGCAGCCCTTCAGTCACTTCTTTTTTGAAACACGAGTCACACTGTGAGGTCGAGCGATGTTATGTTAAAAGCTCATTTTAAACCATCACACATCGAGAAAACATTTGATGTTACATTATATTGTGCTGCTAAATATCGTGTTAAAAAAACCTTACTGATGTCCACCAGCCTGCGTCAGTACTGCACAAACTCCTTCTGCCATAGCACACCTGTCATGTGGGCTATGACAAACATAATCTGGACTTTGAATAAACTTGCAGCAGCAAGGACAAACAACATCTTCCTCAGTACAGTAGGATGTTTACCCTGCCATACATGTGCAGTTATCTGTCTAAATATAACCACCCATTGTAAAGCACCCAGGCTTCGTACATCGGAACATTCTGGACCTGATGCTGACTTGGTAAAATGTTTAACTTCAGTAACAGAAGTTTATGTCTATGTGAGTGTAAAACATGTTTTACACATGCACACACATAACATAATCGTATGTGTCTAAACACTTGTAGGTTTTCATGAGTGTACGTAGAAGGCTCGTCAATTAAGTACATATGTCAGTCTATTGTATACTTGGAAACTTACCAACGTTGTCCCTCCACTCTTTTATCAAGTAAGGATCCAGTAGGTGATACTTACTTTTAAGTGCTAATTTATGTATGTAGCATTCTATATCTTGAAAAGACAGAGCCTGACAGCTCATAAAGCCGGTCTACGGACAGCGCCATTGTTTCTGAGTCCTGGCTGCACGCGCATCCTACTGTAGCAGCATTGTTTGTCGTGTGTCAGTTACAGGGTGTGTGAGGCAAGGTGCGTTCACGAACCGTGGGAATTTTAGGTAGCCGGCGTACAGGGGGCGACTGTGCAAAACGTAGGCGGAAAGTTCGCCAAACTCTGCTTCTGATTGGCTGAGCTTCAAACGTCATCGCCACTCGTGACACAGTTTGAAATGTGAGGCGCGCCGGCAATTTTGACAAGTAGAAGGACGTTGTGTCTAGCTGCCGCCTATATCGTCTTTTGGTGACAATTACGAAGAATGTAGCAATTGTGAGGTAGTGACATTTGACAGGCATAATAGTTTTCGTTTTGCAACGATGATAAATTCACATGAGACCTCAGAACTCATTCCACTGTGGCTGTCGCAGAAAGCGGCGGCTGTCGCAGGCTGTTAAGAATGATTTTTTCGAATCAAGAATGTAGGCAAGGGAGCTAGTTTGACTGACAGGCTGCCTCTCCAATCCTAGCGCTTTAGGCGGAACTTTTCCCGGATTCTGCCTATGATTTGCACAGTCCCGTACAGGGGGGTAACGAGCAAGAGTGAAGCATGTGAGATGAACTTTATGAACTCAATACACTCAACAAACTGGGGTACATTTACAGTTGTTTTATTTCTCCCCATATAATCAGGAAATAAGGATTTATAAATATAATTTAATAACATTAAAAAAAAATGAGTTGTGGCTTAAGTGGACCCATCCATTTGGGCCCCTGATCCATGTGGGCCCTGGGTGACCGATAAGAGCGTTTTGGGCACGCAGATACTGTTCACACCCATGTTGCTTCAGATCTGTTTGATTGTTCTGTTGTTTTCAGTTCCCAGAGGAGGTGGCACTTTCAAAAAGGTAAAGATGTTTCAGGCGTCAGTTGAACATGTGGCCTCTCACATGTTCCTCAGAAGCCTCTGTCTGCAGAAGACTGTCTACGCCTCACCTAATCCAGGTTTGACCCTCTGGCTATCACAACCTTTAGTTTGCATGTACAGTGTTACACTTGTTGTGGGTGTAGATTTCTGAAACCTCCCCCTTTGTTATGTGTTTAGAGATGATCACAATATACTACTACAAGTCCGACTCCAATTTCAGAGGGATGCCAGTGGTCCTGAACTTTACAGGGTCTGACTGTTTCCTCAAGTGCTGCAAGGAAGGAGAGAGTACCCTCCTTCAAGTGGAGGTAAATGTGAAAATAGACCCGAAAAGCATTTATATTGCATTTACTTACATATTTTGCATACAGTATATGCATATTGTTGCACATATTGTAGATTTTATTCTATGTATATTTGGTTCTGTTATTATTATTTATTATTGTGTGCCTTGTCTTGTGTATCATGTGAGGAAGTGCTTTCATTTTACTATATATGCAGAACGTTGATGCAGTCTCCTCTCCTCTCCTCTCCTCTCCTCTCCTCTCCTCTCCTCTCCTCTCCTCTCCTCTCCTCTCCTCTCCTCTCCTCTCCTCTCCGTAAGCTTGTTTTATCATAGGGATACAGTATCTGTCTAAATGTAAATGTTAAAGACTATAAACTCAAGTCAATATATTATTATGAAACATGCTAAATATACAAATGTGCTGTTGCAGGTCTGTGAAAAGAAGAAACTGCAGAAAATCTCCAAAACAGACGAAGGCACTCTTTCATTTGTCTTCTACATGAAGGGTGATCGGACAGATGAACGGACATTTGAGTCAGCGCTGTACCTTGGTTGGTTCATCCAAATAGTCAACACAGGCTCGGTAGTTATTACAGACACCAAAGGATCTGAAGATGAATATTTCCGTGTCGTCATTCAGAAGAATTAATAGAGTTGAATCGAGATAAATTGAACCACCTGGTTGAATGATACTGAAGCTCTTTTGACTTTGACAAATTCTGCTATTGTTGATATGTTGATATGTATCATATAAGTAATGTTTTTGCATATATGTAATTTTGTTACTCCGCCAAGGACCTGTGGAGTTATGTATTTGCTGGTGTTCTGTCATTATCCTACCCCCCAGATTCATCCTGCCAAGGTTACTGAACAGAAGACATTTCGTCATATTGTATTGGTTTCATCCTACCGATCAGCTGAGCCGATAGAAAATCTGTGATATTGTATTATACCCACATGCCTACACGTATTTTACTAGTGTAAATGTAAAATTAGGTTATTTTTAACCAATAGGTGCAGTGTTTAGAACTGTTTCTTTGTTTACCTGTAAAGCAGATGTACAAACACTGCACCTGTTGGTTAAAAATAATCTAATTTTACATTTACACTAGTATGAACCTTTACAAGACATTAACAATTAGGTAACAAATGGTTAATACATAATGAACAACCCATTTATAAATGAGTAATAAATGGTTAATACATAGTGAATTGCATGTAGGTATTATAAAGTGTTACCGAAAAAGATAATTACATTTCGTTGGTGATCAGTGGATGTGTGTGTGTGTGTGTGTGTGTGTGGGGGGGGGGGGGGGGCACGTATGACTTTCATTTGGTTGGTCGGGGCAGACCACAAAGTCTGTGATCTCTGAGTGCTTTTCAAGTTCAGTCAAAATGCTATATCTGAGAGAGCATTTGTTGACTGTCCTGATCATGTGACTGCATGTGTTACTACACTTTAACCTTCGTGGACCCAGTCAGTCAGAAAACTGGATATAGCATATATAGCAGTTTTGTTTCTAATTTGCATTTTCTGTACTCTCCTAACATTTTTATTTAGCTTAGGCTGTATCATATAGTGGAGTGTAAATAGATGTGAACTAAACACACACATAAAAAAAAAACAAAAAAAAACCCATCCAGGCCTTTTGAAGAACTTGGTAAAAGTATGATATTATTTTAATCATCTTTCTGAAATTACAGATGTAATATTTGTTTCAAATCACCAAACACAATGTGGATGCCAAGTTAAAATACTGTACCCTCTTAAACAGTGGTTCTTAACCTTGTTGGAGGTACTGAACCCCCATCAGATTCATATGCACATTCACTAAACTCTTCTTTATAAAAAAAATACTATATATATATATATATATATATATATATATATTTTTTTTTTTTTTTTTTTTTTTTTCAAATTCAAGACATAGGTATATGTTTTACTTGTGCACAAAATAAACCGTGCATTAACATCACTGTGCTTCTAAAGAACACACACATCACCTGTAGCTATAGTGATGGCCAAGCAGGATGTGTCATGATGAATCATATGAGTCAGGCGTGTGTCTTGACCTTCGCCAAACCCCTGAGACTGACTTACTGAACCCCATGGTTCGATCAAACCCAGGTTAAGAACCACTGCTCTAAAAGAAACACTTTTGAAAAAAAAAAAAAAACTCCTCAAATCCCATTAGATGTTTACCTTACGTAAAAACATATTTAAAGATTAAAAATTTTAAAGACTTCTGTTCTCAAATTATTTTTAAGAATATATATGTAAACATTGCTTCATATTTGGAGGTTACACATGATAAAAATACCTCCATTATTACAAAAAAATACACTTAAATACTCTACATTACAAATCAGTATATATATATATATATATATATATATATATATATATATATATAATCAAATGAACTTCAGCATAGTTGGTTAATTTCTAAGTTATGCCACATACTCTATATTTCTTTTCTTTTTTTTACATATTACATCTAACGCTAACACTGTATCTTCAACCACTTGAAGTATTTAACCTTGAGTCAACATATATAGTAAATATACTACAATTAAATATGATTAAGCATGCTTTAAAAGGTAAATGACTGTACAATAACCATATATAATATAAGACATTTGTTCAAAGAGACTAAGTAAAGCTGGTGAAAGAGCAGCAGGTTTGTTCTTGTTGGAAATAGTGTCAGCCCTGAGGACATTTTTCCTCTTGATCGTCAACATCAGTGGATTCAGAATCCAGTTTGTTCATCTTCACTGAGCTCAAAGGCTTTGTTAGTGAGTCCTTCAATGGTGATATCATAAGGATTTTCCATGGTTGCCTCTTTTGTCTCTTTAGACTTCCTAGAAACAAAAAAAAAAAACAGGAAAATGGGAAATATCTCATTAAACACATTCCATTTAAATTAATATTTAAAGAGCAGTGGGTGTGATGAACAAACTCACTTCTTGCGTTCTCTGTAGCCAGAAATGATGAGGTAAGTGCCCGCCAACACGACAATCCCCATGACAACGCCAAACACCACCAGCCACACCTCCACGGGCTGTTTGACAGGAGGGGGCAGAGTAGGGAGGATACCCACAAACTCCAGCGTCTGATCAGTCAACTGGAAGGCACTGTTGAGTCTTCCTCTGTATAGTCTAACACCAACAAGAAGAGAGGAACACACAGTAGTAGTAGTAACCATCCACACAGAAATGAGACAGAATTCATTACAATAAAAAATAGTGGTGGAAGTAACTAAGTAGAAGTACTTCCTTTACTGTAATGAAATAGAGTAGTAGGTATCTGTACTTTACTTGAGTATTTATTTTTCAGATTTTTTTTTAACTTTTACTACCTACATTTTTGTAGAAATATCTCTAATTTATAATATTTACATTTATATAAATATCTGTATTTATACTCTTTAGATTTATATTAATTCATGTACTTTTTACTCTTTACATTTATATAAATATATGTACTTTATAGTCTTTACATTTATATAAATATATGTACTTTATACTCTTTACATTCATATAAATATCTGTACTTTACAATCTTTACATTTATATAAATATCTGTACTTTATAATCTTTACATTTATATAAATATATGTACTTTATAATCTTTACATTCTCAGAATAGACTCATTACTTTTTCAAACGAGACAAATGTGACAGTATGAAAAATAAGTTGTAAATGAGAATATGTGTCTTACAATATATCACCATAATTTTGACTTTTTATCTCACAATTTAAGATTTTTATCTCATAATTATGTTTTTTAAATATTCCTATATTTATGAATTTTGAATTTTTCCTAAATGTCCTGTCCATAACCACAAAACTGAATACCATGACCAAATAAAACACATTTTCTACACAGTAACCAATTTTTAAAAGCTTTATTGTTTATTTATTTATTCATTTTATTTACATTTTTCTGTTTTTTCCTGGTTAATTATTGCTTTATCCATAGCAAAAAAAAAACAACAACTCAGTTTTACTTTTTACTTTATTACAATTGAGATTACAATTAGAATTATACTTTTTTACTTTTACTTTTACTTAACTTTACTATTATATTACATTTTGAACTAATCACAATCTTAAAATATAGGAAAAAAATCTCAAGCAAGATATCATAAATGAAACACATTTGCTGAAGTAAAGACAAAGCCTTTACTGTTATTATTTAAGCCTGACTCCTTCCCAGGTAGATAGTTGGATGCCTGGATTTAAAGATAACCACAAGAATGGACACTTTTGACATTATATATTGAATTTCTCACCTTATGGCGGCCTCCACATCTGCATTTAAGATATATTCAGTTGACCTTTCTGGGTTGGTTACCACCATGTAGAAAGAAACTCTGGGAGTAAGTTCATAGATGTAGATGTTCTCTGCTCTGCAGGTGTGAATAAAAGAAGAGTTTCCTCATCCAAGTACAAACAAAAGTTTAGAAATCTGTATTAGTCTTTAGACAAATACTGACGTGAAGGCAAGAGTCTTGTTCTTTTGGTTGAAGTACTGTCTCAACACAAAAGCAATGTTGGCCTTGAACAGGTAGAGCTCGTTGGAATTCCAGGAATACTAAAACACATTTAGTTAACATGAATTTAAAAAAGGATGCTGAAACACTGACAAAAACAATTATATATATATATATATATATATATATATATATATATGTGTGTGTGTGTGTGTGTGTGTGTATACTTTTATTTTGTCTATTTCTAACTGCTATTTACAAGAAACAATCAGTCAGTTCTTGGCCGTTTTATGTTGTTATGCCTTAGATGTGTTTCAAGGGGAATTATGTTGCTGAAACATTGTACTTTGACGTCAACAGAAGAGTGTACATGCAGTTCAATGACAGAGTGATTCTTAATGCAAGATGATGTCAAAAAAGCTTTTTTTCACCCCTGTATAAGAAACAAAATACTAATAATACTAATAGTACTACTACTACTACTACTACTACTAATAATAATAATAATAATAATAATAATAATAATAATAATAATAATAACCATAATAATAACAATACTACTACTACTACTACTACTACTACTAATAATAATAATAATAATAATAACCATAATACTACTACTACTACTACTACTACTACTACTACTACTACTACTACTACTAATAATAATAATAATAATAATAATAATAATAATAATAATAATAATAATAATAATAATAACAACAACACTTACAGCGTCATCACCCATGGCAGCCTTCAGACTTATTCTCACTTTAATGGAATCCTGTGAGACTGTAACAGACAGAAATAGTCTTTTACATACAGCTGAATGTACCTCTCTGGTTTATCATGGTTTTTGGTTAGTTCATTTTATAAACTGATAAAATATTCAAATTATTATCAATTATTGCACACTGTCCAGTATTAAACAGTATGTTGTAACTGTGTGTTGTATTTATTCTTGTCTCTGGGCCAGGACTCCCATGAAAAAAAAGGTTGTTAATCTCAAAGGGATCTTTTTTCCTGGTTAAATCAATCAGTCAATCGATAAAAATTAATGATAGACTGATATATCAGCTGACTGATATATTGGGTCTTTATGTTTTTTTCTTGGCCTGTTGCATTGGCTGACAGGTGTTTTTTTTCCCCTACTGACAGGTGTCACATCTCTGTTCTTGGAGATGTTTATTTTAGAAAGAACTGAATTGAAGAGGAAAGAGGCTGATGTAAAAAACATAAAAAAAATTAATAAAATCAGTTTCGGTCCAAAAATTCCCTGAGTATTTAGGTTGATTACTAATACAAATCAAATGTGGTAAAGAATACATACACATGTATACACTCAGTCCTGATACTGTACATTTACTCTGCAGGAAAACAGTGCAGGGTACAAGTGTTTTTTTATACTCACATGAATCTATTTTTGGATTCCAGCCTATCATCCTATTGTGCTTCCTGTTTTCTACCTTCAGCCATTCATAAAGTTTGTGGAAATAATCCAACAGGGGCTGGGCATTCATCTTCACATCCCCTGATATGGTATGTAACGCTCTGGTCCAGGACTCTGACCGTCCCAGCTCCAACATATCCCTTCAGAAACGTTGACAATTAAAATGCTTGTGACAATATGGTTACAGTATATATAATACAAAACAAAACTATAATAAAGGTCAACAAGCATGCAATATAAAACTATCAAATGGCATTGTTTTTATGTTTAAATTAACTGGACTGTGATGTAAGGTGGATGCATCTGTCACATGTCTTCACAGATGATGGACGACCTTCTTACCTTAGTTTTTTTCCTGCTTTAGTTGAATTGGTGATGTCGCATGTGGCCAAGTCGCCTATGTGACCGGCTTCCTCACAGAGCGCTTTTTGGAACTGAAACTGGTAGATGGTTCTTGTGAAGTACCTACATTCACACAAACATTGACAGACATGCTTATGCCTCAAAAGTGGAAACTTTGAGTTTTGATTTTTATGTGCATACTAACAGAATATCTGCACAAATATATAGTAGTGGGATAAATGTTCTGCAAAGAAGATACACCACCTACTTCAAAATACTCAAATTTTTGTCCAGATAACTTGAAAACATGGATTGAAATAATAATTTTTTAAAAATCCTTGTGTTTCTGTGATTTGAAAGACTTTCATTGACAAATAAATCACATTTAAGCCAAGATTTCTTTTGTTATTCCCATAACTTACATAAAGTATCATTTCACATACAGCTTAAGTGACAGAGTAATGGATCGGTACCATAAAGCAGGGTTCCCACTCCGAGTCAGGCTTAAAATTCCATGACTTTTCCTTGACATTCCCTGACCAACAAGTAGAAATATTATGAAATTTTGTAGAATCGAATGTCCAATTTAACAATTAGGCAAAGAGCAGAAAATATCATTTTAACAATTTCAAACAATCCCAGTATTCTCCCCTTGAGGTTGCTTCCTAACATCTGCCAATAGTAGGTAAATCCACAGTTAAAACATGGTTTTACTTTATACATGAGAAACCCACAGAGTTATTTTTCACTGAGTTGTTTTAATAACGGGTACATTGATTTGAATTAACACACTCCTGTATTTCCAACTACAGGAGATGGAAACTGCCAACTGGGGCGGCACAGTGGTGCAGTGGTTAGCACTCGTGCCTCACAGCAAGAAGGACCCTGGTTCGAATCCCACACCAGACCTTTCTGTGTGGAGTTTGCATGTCCTCCCCGTGTCCGCGTGGGTTTTCGCCGGGCACTCCGGTTTCCTCCCACCATCCAAAAACATGCACTGATAGGTTAATTGGTTAATCTACTTTGTCCATAGTGTGAATGTGAGAGTGATTGTTTGTCTATATATGTTCAGCCCTGCGATGAACTGGCGTCTCATACAGGGTGTACCCCGCCTTCGCCCATTGTAGCTGGATTAGGCCCCCAGTGACCCCTGTGACCCTAGTGAGGATTAAGCGGGTTCAGATAATGAATGTATTTCCAACTATATAAACTCTAAGGTAAATGTTACCTTCTAGAATATTGCAGGTTTTTAGAGCAGGACTTTTTACAAATAACAGAAACAATACATACAGATACTGCATAGACTATACATTTGGTTTGCATTGTAAAGTTAGCAGAACTCCAAAAAATTAAGGAAATCAATTTCCTCAATTATTTTAAGTTGATGAAACTTTAAAAATACAAGTTTCTAGAACTTAACATTTAAATGCTTATTAAAGTATACTTAAATTAAAACATTACTTATTAACTTAGTATTCTAAGGTTCTGTCTAAGACAGGACAGGATTCAGTGTCTTTGTCCTGAATAAAATTACTGTTTTGTGATTGCAATTTTTGCAGTGTGACAGATATTGGTGTTTATTTGGAGTGCTTTGAAATTATATTTCAGCATCTACTAAATCAATTAAGTTGTTTTTTCAATCATTCTTATTTGAAACAATAGAAATAACAGTACAATATTATTCTCAGCATTTAATGACTTAATTCCACTATGTTGTTAAGTTATGTTCACTTATATCCACAATAGTTCCCCTTAATAAAAAAAATATTAGTTGGAAATACTAAAAAGAAGAAATGTTACAGCAACTGAATATGAGTTAGTAGTACTATTTCTGAAACTTTGAGTATTCACAACTTAATTATTCTGAACATTCCGATTGAGAATCAGAATTCTTAAGACTGTGCAAAGATGAAAAATGCTAAACATAACTATACAAATATACAACTATACAAAAAATTATACAAGATAAGAAAGACTAGAATAAGAACAAGTATAAAGTAAGTAAAATATAAATAAGAATATAGAGAAAAATATGAATAAAAATATAGCCTGGAGGTAATCTAAATATGTACATGGATATGCATATTACTATATACTGAGTGAGGGGGTGGGGGTGGGGGGCTTATGCGGTGGGTAAGGAGCTCAATGTCCTGATGGCTTTGGGGAAGAAGCTCTTCCTTAGTCTCTCAGTTTTTTTTGTTTTTTTTTCGGATTTACAGTGTGGGTCTGCAGGTACAAAATTCCCTGATATTCTCTGATTTTACATTAAAAAAAAGATGAGACCCCCTGACCTTCCCTGTCTGGAACAGCCTGTAATGAAATTCCATGATATTCCATAAATTCCTTGACCCATGAGAACCCTGATAAAGTAATGATTTGTTTCTTGGTGAACACATCTGTGCACAGAGAGTATTACCTAATGAAGGAGTAGTCTCCAGACACATGAAACAGAGCTGGGGGGTCACAGTAGGTCTCATCTCTGGGCATCGGCTCCACCACTCCAACCAGTTCCCTCCTGTTATAAAGACACAGAGTCAACACTGTTTCTGCAGACTGACAACAACTGATCTGAGGTCAGGCTGATCCTGCCACACGATTGGCAGGATCACCACACTTCTGAATGCTGTTAAATAATTAACTATTTTAGCACAATACATGACATTTTATAATACATTTTAATACATTATTTATTTAGTTTTTATTAACTTAATTATTTATTTTTATTGTAAACTTGCACTAATGTGGACACTTTAATTTCATTATGCACCTTGTTGTATAATGACAATAAGGTCTTTTGAATCTGAATCTATTGAATCTTGTGGATCTACACTCTGTGTTGTAAGACATGTTTTAATTATTCCTTCCATGTTCTTTATTATTACACTGCCTGACCCCCCAAAACGTTACACATTCAATATTTCACTGCAACACATTGGGTTTTGATGACAGGAGACTTTCATTGGATTCAACTAAGCAATTAGTTGAGATCCTTCTATGGGTAAGTAATGTTTCAGC
This sequence comes from Siphamia tubifer, assembly GCA_020466265.1. Taxonomy (NCBI): domain Eukaryota; kingdom Metazoa; phylum Chordata; class Actinopteri; order Kurtiformes; family Apogonidae; genus Siphamia; species Siphamia tubifer. The sequence continues at coordinate 40,828,994 of CM035785.1, read as the reverse complement.
TGTAACAAGCTATTTAACTGATGCAGTAATTGTCCTCTCATGTCTATAATGTCTAAAAGATTGGGCCCAAGGTCATCAGGATTATGAGTGAATACTTTAGGGAACATGGGCCATCATTCTCACATATGGATTAGACTCCAAAAAACCCAGGCTCTAATTTGGGATGATGAATGCAATTAATTAATTAATGCAACTACAGATGGAAAAATATGATGAACCTTATTGTGACATTATAAACATTATGTGGCAAAAAACATGTCAAAGCAATAAAAACCAAAGGTGGTGCAGTAAAATCTTGTATGTGCAACAATTTGTGTGGCCAGGCAGTATATTTACAGTGTTATTTATTTTCATCTGTATTGTTGACAGATGCAAACCCTCTACCTACTTCATCTCCCACCACTGTTTCATCCACTCGTCCTTCGTGATGTTTCCTGCAAAGACCTGCCATCTCCATTCCTCCAGCATATATGTGAAGGGCAGTGTGGCCACAATGGTGAGCGCTTGCTTCAGCAGGAAGTTAATCTCAGTTTCTACAAGAAAGAATAACAGTTTATGGACAAATGGCACAAGAATGACTCTTGTTGGAATTTTATTTGAGATATTAAAGTGCACAACTGAAGATCCTGTTTGGGACATTTTAAAGAGTGAGAGGATAAAGAAATGGTTAAAAAAAAAAAATTGGAGTGTGTAATGTTTGTGTACTTTTCAGATTTTAGTGTAAAAAATATTTTTAAAAAAGTGTTTTACCTGGAAAATAGTCTCTCTTGTATTTCAGTAAATGTACTTTTAAAATAGACCCAAAGGCACTTCCAACCTTGCTTCAGTGACATAAAAGAAGTAAAAAAGAAACTAAAACAAAAGCATTTTTGTTCTCTGTAAAGGACAAGAGCACGACTGCACAAAACTTTCCATAAAAAATACTAAAAATACATATCTGGAAAAACTGCTGTATTTTACTATTTCGAATCAAGACAGTTATTTAATATAAAGAATAAATAAATATATTTCCTGGACCTCAGGAGAATATGCAAAACACAAATAAATGCAATGTCTGCCATTAGGAAGAAAATACATTTAATATGTATGTATTCTTTTGAACCACTTGGGGGCAGTAGAAACAAATTAATAATAAGTGGCAGAGAAATGTAGTGTTTCACAACCAGTGTGCTGCAGCACAAAGGTATGTCATGGTATTGTAAGTGAGTAGCTACAGTATATGACTATAGATACATACGACAGCACACGCCACTGATCTACTCAGAGCTGCTGAGGAACATTTGCATGTGTCTTTTTTCAATTTCTACAAGAATATAAGCCTTGTTTTTAAATAAACAGGTCGAGGTTTCACACTGAATAAGTAAATAAAGACTAGATTTGCATTATATTTCAATAGATATACATTTTGTGAGACTTGAGTATTTATTTTTCTAGCAACTTTTTACTTTTACTCCCTACATTTTTGTATAAATATCTGTACTTTATACTCGTTACATTCTCAGAATACTAGAAAAGCACTCTGAGAGCGCAGACCTCCACCAATGTAGGACACCCCCCCCCCCCCCCCCCGGATCACCACCAAAATGAAATCAGTTCTTCCTGTTCACATTTCCAACATATCCTGAAAATTTCATCAAAATCTGTCCATAAGTTTTCAAGTTATCTTGAACACAAACAGACAGACAGACAAACAAACAAACAGATAAACTCCGGCAAAAACATAACCTCCTTGGCAGAGGAAACTAAACAGCTGTGACAGTATGAAAAATAGACAGTAAGAAAAATCCATGGAGGAGAGAAACTGTGACTTTATATGTGACAATTATCTGACAATTTTGACTTTTATCTCATAATTTTGACTTTTTAATTTCACAATTTCAACATTTCTCTTAAAATTATGCATTTTTTAAATTTCATTTGTATATATTTTTTTTTCATCTCCTAATGAATTTTTATCTCAATTGTGACTATTTTCCCTAATTTCATGTCCATACCCACTGAGTACTGTAATCCTATCAAACACATTATCTACACAGTAACTCACTTTTAAAAGCTTTATTTTAGATACTTTTGAAACTTATCTGATTTTTTCTGGTTAGATAAGTATTTTTGCCTTCATGGCAACAAAAAAACCCAGTTTTACTTTTCTACTTTATTACAATTGTAAAATATATTTTTTTAACTTTTACTTAAGTAGAGCAGTTGAATCAGTACTTCTACTTTTACCTGAGTATTTTACACCAGTAGCTGTACTTCTACGTAAGTACAGAATGCAAGTACTTTGACCACCTCTGGAGAAAAGAATGGAAATAGATCTTGAAGACCTGTATTTGCCGTGTATATAAATAAATCTGAATAAATATTAAATATTACTTATGATAAAATGTACTAAAATGTCATACTCATGATTACAATAATTTTAAAGAAATAAAATACAATGTTCAAAATAATAATAAAAAAAATATATACTATGACGCAGAAGAGAGAGAAAGCAGTAGCAGAGACCCTCGACAGTTCAACAGCCTCACAGCTGTCAGAAACAAACTGTCCCTCAGCCTGCTCGTCCTACAAATGCTCTGCAGTCTTCTGCCTGAGGGAAGTGGGACAAAAAGGGCTTTCGCAGGGTGGGTGAGGGTCCTTTATGATGTGGTTGGCCCTCCTTCTGCATCTAGAGTTGTAAATGTTCTCAATACTTACAGTTAACAGGCTGTAAACCACAACAGATGGATTTTAAAACTTTGTCGAAATGTTAAATCTACATGTTACTCTGTTAATATGTTCATGGCTTCGTGTGTTTTTACAGGATTATTCTGGCAACCACAGCTGCCCTTTTTACTGTAAAAAACAACTGGATTTTTTTAAAGGTGCACAACTGAGGAGAACTCAGTGAACTGCTGCGCCCTGTTTTTTTTTTTTGTTTTTTTTTCTCACTGTCTGGTTTGATAAAAAAAAAAAAAATTCAATCAAAATTACCCTGGTCATAAACAAAGTCCGCAGGCAGGAGTTTCAGGCTCTGCAGGTGTTTGGGTGTTGCAGCAGAGAGAGACATGATTTCTCCAACTGCTTCGTGGAAACCCTCGTTGGCGCCATCCCTCAGGAGATAGGACAGGTTACGGTAAGCCATCTGGTACTGGTTGTGACCCATCTCATGGTGCACTGTCAGGAAGTCATCCATATTGACCTTGGTGCACATTTTTATTCTGAAAATATCACAAGAGAAGCTTTGAAGTCAGCAGAAAATACAGGCACGTCATGATACCATATCAGTTACACTGTACTAATAAAACAGCTGGTGCAATAACATGTGTTTAATGGGTCTGATCTAACACATGGAAGCCCAAGTCCAATCAACAAAAAGTTAATTTAAGGACAAGCATGAAGTGAAACAGTGTGTTAAACCTAGATTAATACTAACAAAAGTTCAGTTTTATGATAATTATATCTTACATTTGGACAAATATGGGTGTTCATAAACGTATGAACAGTCAGTACTGAAGCACTGTTATGTGGATTAATATTTGACATCAAAGACTTATCTATATCAGCTGGGAAGAATGACTCACAATAATGACCATTGTTTGCCATATTTATGATTCTGATAAAGTGATACACAGATTAGATTACAGCAAAAAAAAAAAACATTTACCACCACTTATGAGGAATGTGACAACTGCACTGTTAACATTTAAACCATAATTATTTAACGAAAATAAAAAGGTTTACCTGAAGTCCATTCTGTTTCCCATGTCCCAGGCTGTGGGGTGACAGACTACCTTTCGATCTTCGGGTTTCACAAACATAGATTCATTCCAGAAGTTATCCAACATCTGATAGAGACCAACAGACATGAAGAACTTCTCTGCTTCTTCAAAAAAGCGACGCTCAGTCCATCCCTGAAATTCAAGATAGCATTTGCCATTAAATGTTAAACTCTTTTTGCAGTGACTTGATTTATTCTTGATAGGGTAGACTATAAAACAGAAAATTGACTTAGAGAAAGAGAGAGATCTTCATAGTTTTAAGAGAAAAAAAAAATCCAGCCATGAAAAATATTCTTTTTATATCACTTTTGCAAAACCTCACAGTGCTTCTACATTCACTGTAGAGTTTGTGAATGTCCAATGATGATGACAAAAAGCTGAGAAACTGCATTTTACCTGAATCATTTTAATATATTGAATGATTAGTGGTTAATGATTAGCAGAGGGTTAAATAGTTTTATTATTAGTTTGAATCAGAATGAGACAAATGACTGTACCTGGTTCACCATAGTTTCACTGACATCAATAGGGGGTTTGTTAGGGTACGGGATCGACAAAGGGTAGAGGTTGGTCCAGAATCGTCCCCACATGTCACCTGAACAGTCAATACAAAGGTGCAATGCTCTTTACTTTGGACTTCACATAATATAGAACTTTCAAACACAGCAGCATACATTAGATCTGTGAGTGGAAGCAGTGTCTGAGCAGTGGGATGTTCTTCTGGTACCTTGACATTCAAGCAAAAGATATGATTTCAGCTGCACTTCAAATTATTATTATTATTATAGTGTATTTATGCATTTATTTATTTATTTCGACACTGTATCCTGTTGCAGAGGCTGATAGTATAAAGCAGGGGTGTCAAACATGTGGCCCAGGGGCCAAATCTGGCCCGCCTAAGGGTCCAATCCGGCCCTTTGGATGAATGTATGAAATGCAAAAACATCACTGAGATATAAATCATTTTAGTTCATGGTCCACATTCAGACCAATTCAGTCTCATAAGTAAAAAAAAAAATCCTCTTTGTAAATTTTTTTTTTCCATTTAGTGACACTAAAACAAAGTATAATATCACAAAACATCTCAATAATCAGAACAAATATGAAATATTGCAAATGTCTTAAGAGAACTATTGGTAAGTACAATTTTACTAATCTTCCACCTATTCCTAAATATTTTGCGTATCTGTAGATCCACTATGATCTGTAAATTAGAATACATATGTGTAAATTATAAACTAAAGCCTAATATTGTTTGTTTTCATGATGTTATTTTACTTCTTTTGTTGTGGACGTTATTTACATATTATTATGTTTTTTTTTAACTGCATGTCAACCCCCCTTGAATGAAGAGAGGTCCGCTAAGGAGGTATTAAATTTGAGTCTGTTTGTTTGTTTTTCTATCAGCAGGATTACACAAAATATTCAGAATGGATTTAGCTAAAATTTTCAGGGTATGTTGATAATGGGGAGATCTAAAATTATTAGATTTTGGTGGTGATCGATGGGGGTAAAGAAAACTTAAAAACTTATGGATGGATTCATTTTCAAGATGAGTTGAGAGTATCCGAAGGAACAAATGATGACATTTTAGTGCTGATCCGAAAGAGATCCTGGATTCTGGATCACTTTGAAATGTATTCTCCTTTTGTATAAAATGTATTTTCCAATATAAAATTTCTAGATCTGCCCATTACCAACCTACCCTGAAGATGTCATCAAAATCCGTCCATAAGTTTTTGAGTTATCTTGTGAACTAACAGACAGACAGACAGACAAACAAAGTTCTTGGTGGAGGTAATAAGACCATAAACTCTGAAAAGTGCAGACCTGATAGCCACCATAGTTAACGTACCAAGCAAGTGGGCTGGCAGGGGTCCTTGTGGGTCAACGTGTCCACCGTAGACCTTGATGAGCTGGGCCCTGACATAGGCATGTAGCTCCTTGTACAGAGGCAGGATCTGCAGAAAAACACACATTAGCATTGTGAACGGTTTTACACAGTCTGTGATAAAAGACTATTCCTTAGTTATTAGACAAACCTGTTTGTAAATTGAACGGACGTCTGTCATTAATTCATCTCTGGTGTAACTGTACGGACTGGGCTCCTCGATGGTCTCGTAGTTATATCTCCAGTATGCTCCATAGTCTTCAAATCCTGCACAAACATTTTAAACAAACTGTCATTTTAGTTCTTTAATTTTCTCTACTCTTAGTTTTCTCCACATTTCTTCCTGATAACATCATTGGGTGTTTTAGATTATGTGAGATGTATGTTGTGACGTTTATATTTAACTCATACAGACCCAAACATCTACCATCTACCAGCCACCACTACCTCTGTCTGACTATTATTAATATTTTAATATTTTCTTTTGTAAAATTCCATAAAATTTTCTGCAGCACAGACGTAGAGGGAGTTGTTTTTTTGTTTTTTCTTTTTTCTAGTTCAGTCTGTTCCCACATTTCACCATTTTCCTAATCTTACAAATTGAGGTTAAATGGCAAAAAAAGATACTATATATAGTTTATGACCTTTTATTGTTGATTATACTTGTTGCCTCTTAAATGATTCAAACTAGAGTGAACTTTTAGCTACAAGTCCATAAAATCCAGATGCAAGATTAGACCATAAACTTTGAACACAAATAAAATGCAACCTGAACAACTACTGTACATAAGATGAGATAAGATAAGATATACTTTTATTGTCCCAATCAGGAAATTTTTTCTGGACTCCATCCAGCTGCAGTTTACAGATATAAATATAGACATCCACTGCTTCTGCATTGTGTTGTAGATAATCACAGATGCACAAAACAGACTATAAAAATCTAAGAACACACTGAGGTTTAGCGCACGTGAAGCACTGAGAGGGTTTAACATTATTGACAAGGTTAGAAAACGAGCACATCATATAAAAAACCACACCTGCAAAGGCCAAGTTCTTCTAACATACCACAACATTTAAAGATCTACAAGAAAATGTATTAAAATAAGGATGTTTTTCAATTTAGAAAAGTATTTTAGTTTACTATATATTTCTCTACAATCCCTGAGCCGTGTTTTTGAATAAAAATCTAAATATACTGAAATAATTTTTGTATGTATTAGTCTTTCACTCATTCATTTTCTGACCCCCCCTTTATCCTCACTGCAGTCACAGGGGTCACTGGATGGGTCTTTTTTTTATATTGTTTTTAATTCATGAAACAATTACAACAACTTTTTTACTATTAAAATCAAAATATCACCACACTTAAATTGATGCAAAAATTATTCATAATGATTTTAACTGGTCTCTAATGGAAGAACAGTAAAACTCTACACTCCCAGAAATAAAGGCACAATAGGGGTACAAATCTGTACCCTAAGGTACAATAAACATCAATGTACCCCCAAAGGTTAATATTTAGACCTTAAAGTACCTTTTCAGCCCTGTAAAAGTTACAAACTAGTTGTCAAACAGTAAAAGGTAAAAATCTGTACCCTTTCAATGGTATCAGGGGTCTCTAACCCCTGGGGGCAGGAGCTAGAGGCCCTGTTGTGAACCCCTTCTTTGCATGTGCCTGTGTTGACAGTTGGGCACACATGGAGCTTTTATCATACAAAAACTAATACATACAAAAAAAATTTCAGTATATTTAGATTTTTATTCAAAAACACGGCTCAGGGATTGTAGAGAAATATAAAATATAATAAAAACTAAAATACTTTTCTAAATTGAAAAAGATACTTACTTTAATCTTGCTTCATTGGGAGAAAGTAAAATCAGTTGGTAGAACGGGTCATCCAATGACTGAAGGGTCGGTGGTTCTTCCACATGCCCTGTATGGCAGCAGCCCTCTACTGGTGTGTGAATGGGTGAATGTGAGGCTAATGTAAAGTGTTGTGGATAAAAGTGCTTCATCAGTGGTACATAATTGTACCTTTTAACCAGGGTACATATTGTACCTTTATTATTTGTACCATACAACGTACATATTTGCCACCATAGGGAACAAATAGTAATGGTACAAATATGCTGCTTAAAGGTGTCATTCCATGGTAATTTTATTAATATTACTGTTATTGAATACATTGTGTGTTGGATCTATTTTTAAAAAAAAACATCCAGATTGCTTTGTCTCCAGCTGTTTTTGCAAAAAACGACTTGAGGTCGAACGACAGAGTTTACCGGTACTTCCGCATAGATGTCCATGGCGCGGTGATTTAGCGTCTCTGATTGGCTCAGAATGCATGAAAGAACCCTCCCCCCTCTCGTGCTCTCTCTGTGTTTACCTTACAGTACCAGAGAAGCATCCAGCTAGGCTTCGTGCCACTGCTTGTTTGCAGGGAAAAAACGAGGCTTTATTTCCACAGAGAGCACATGAACCAGTTTGATCCGCCATTTTTTTCCCAGTTTGTGCAGCAGCTACTGTGGCACCGTCTTCTCTTGTAGATGCTAATGCTAATGCTACTTCAGATTCGTTACAATGGGGGACGGGTTTAACCCCACGTGGGTGACGGCTTTTTCAGGGTCCCTCGTTCCTCTTGTTGTTTTCTGTGAATGCGGTATGCAGCCAGTGGAGGTGACAAACCACTTTAAAAGGCAGCATGTGTTGGTAACACGGGGGTGACCCATCAGATTCTAAAAGGAGCGTGGAAAAGTGGTTTTCAGCGGAATGACACCTTTAAAAGGTACAATTATGTACTTTTGAGGGTGTGATAAGCCTTTGTATCCCTATAAGTACAATTCTGTATCTTCTTTTCTGAGAGCGTTCAGTAATAAGAAGTGCATATGGACTTTATAAAAATGTTCATTCTCTGGGTACAATAATTGAAGATCTACATTTCATGCTTCATCCTGTGTACTTCATTAGGGTTCTATCATCTGTTGTTTTTATAATGTTAATATTATCTTATTTTTATTTTTTGAATGAACCTGTATCCTGAGATTTGTTGGATTTTCATTTAACTTAATTTTGTACATGAAGTGCAGAATTTTGATGATATTTGTAAACCAAAATAAAAATGATGCCATAGTCTCCCTATACCGCACATGTATTTTTTTTTTCTTCCAACAATCACCATTCAGTTTGGAAGCCTCATTCTTCAGGTCTACGTAGTCTTCATACAGAGGCCTCATCCTTTTGCCCACTTCTTTCCTCCAGTTTTCCCACACATGTAGACGTTCTGAATAGTCTCTGCTGTTGGCCATTACATGCTCCAGTCCTGTAAGCACAAATATCACATATAATGGCATGAAAAAAAAAAAACAGAGAAAAGATTTAAAGAGGAACTAAGTCATATTTGTATTTTAACAAAACAGCTTCAAAGTCATGTTGATGATCAAATAGGTTGTTAGGAGGAGAATGAAACCCTCCACGTGTCCTTTAGGGCTTCTAGTGCCACATCTGCCATTTGCACCTTTTCTGTCACGTCCCGAACACCCAGATCTTGTCCAAATATCATAGTTACGACACAACCACAAGTAGCACTGGCCAACTGTAAACATAAGCCACCGATGCCTTCACAGGTGTTTACAATGACAAAGCTCAGATATATCATCTATAATCTATGTGTTTCAGTGGATTTATGCTTTTGGCGATGCTAGTGGTTGTAATAGTGTTTATATGAATGATGCCTGGATGCTTATTGGCTAGCACAGTCCTGAATGTTTGTGTCCCGTAGGTGTACGTTTGTTTTATTTACTAGATCACCCTTTGTCTGCCTCCGAAGTGTTTTATCATTATTACTATTATGATTATTATTATTATGATGATTATTATTATTATTATTATTATTATTATTACTAGACAGAATTTTGTCAGTTTAATCTAGTGTTTGTCAGATGTTAGTAGTTCATTATATGACCTGTGTCTAATTGATTTCATCTGAATAACATTCTGAATAGCTTTCAATGAGCCAAAACTCCAAAGTCAAAAGAACAATATATCCAACTGTGCTCTAACTTCCTGGCCGGACACTACCGGAAGCTAAAGGCAGAGCTTGTGCGGAAAACACTGCCCTCACCTCATTGGTCCAGCACACATCAATCATAACCAATGGGCTGAGCTACCAGTCTATGCAACAATAGGAGGCTTTATATACTGCTATCTGCCTATGGCGATATGTTAAATTATTCATATTATATTTTACGTCATTTAAAAAAAAAAAAAAAAAACAGGCTATCTGCAGACCTTACTATCAATCCAGCAGAGAACACACAACAAAACACATAATATCACTGTGGACTCAGACCCCTGGAACATCAGTGCAACATAGCTCCATAGGAGTCCATTCAGTCTACAGTCCAAAAACGAGTGCCCCACGTGGAAAAAGAATGAACTGCAACCACACGGAATCCGGAAATGCGCCGCGAGTGGGACCCTGTGGTATAATCGTGTGTAATTCACCTTTAATTAAAATGAAACGCACCTTCAATGCAAAGACAATCAAAGGAATGGACAGTCCCTCTTCTGTTTCCATGTGATCAGTTCAGTTGTAGGTTCTACTGTAGCAGCAGATATCTATGCAATACAGCTACACTACTTAAGTAATACTGTACCTGGCTCTAACGTTTGGCAGTTGAAGTCGTCGTCCTTCAGACACACTGTGGCTGTGCTGTAGATTGTACTCATATCACTCATAATTTTACTCAGCTATAAATGAGATAAAAGAAAAAACAGGCATGAAATTACATGATTCATTAGGAAAGTCACAAGATGGTTTTGACCTTTAATCCTTTCATGCATGAATTACGACACCAATAGTCAAGATATTTTTCCTGATTGTTTTTATTGCACTAGATACCAAAAAAAGCAATCCGATCTTTGTTCTTTGATCTTTGTTTTAAGGAATTACACAAATGTCCACCATACATTTCATTTTTAAAGCAAATAAGTGTGTATTTCAAATCTAATGTCAGAAAGTGATATGGAAAACTGCAATAAGAATATTTTATTACTGTTTTCCTACATTTCAACAGATTCTAAAACTGGTTATTATTCACTTCATGGAGATAATATGAAACAAATGTTGTGCTTGCTTTACACTAAAACTGTCACTACAGATGAGGTTTATGAAGAACAGCATAGTTACAGTAACAGTATGAATTACAGTGTATGGAACGATGGATAAGTGTTTACTGTGTTGGTTGATATGCAACTAAAATAACAAAACCCATGAACATACAAAAGAGCACCTGTAGAAAACCAGTCTACTGTAGTGACTAATATACATGAAAGGGTTAACTTTAGATATACTGTAAATGTAAACTTTTATACTATATGAAGCTTGTTACACTTACATGCTCAGCTTTCTCTGGGGATAAGGCACCAGATCCTTTGTCTTGCAGGGAGATGAGCTGTAATTTGATTTCTCTATCCTTAATCTGGTCAATAGGAAACTCCAAGGACTGTTCTGAGACATTGCTGTAGTACTTGCCCCATATTTTCCCTTGTTCTGACTAAAAAGTAAACGAACAAACACAAAAACGACACATCAACTCACACAATTCAGTTACCAATACTTCAGAAATTTGAACCAGAGGATATTTTTGCTCATCCTTACCACTTTAGCAGCATTCTCCTTGGTGATATTGGTGTTGTAGGCCCATGATGCCAGTGAGTACTGGTACATAAGGACACTGGCTTTTTCATCGAAGGCTGCCAGGAATTCCCTCGCCCTCATCTCCAGATCTGACTGTGCATAAACACTAGTGGACAGAGCCAACAATGCTACAAAGATCCTACCATACATGTTGGCAGCTTCAGCAGCATCTACCCTCACTGACATGGACAGACACTCTCTGCTGTTTTACTCTTACCATCTCCACAGCCTTGGACTTTGGACAGTCATAACTGAGGGTGTATCTGAGTTTTCATTTACAGATAGGATGTGCAGAGGATCAGTGAATTGACCTGGGCTGTCATCACAAAGCTGAAAAATGACCAGTGGCAAAATAGACAAAAGCCAGCTCTGGATCTGAACCTCTGTTGTCCTTTTAAGGTCTCTGCCAGACTCAGGTCTTTAGTCCTGGGCCTGAACTGTTTTAATTTTTTAATATTTTTTTTAATGCAAGTGAATGTGAAGAGCTCAAGTGTTTTCCCTGTATGTGGTTATATACCAGTCATATTCTTATTCATTTGTGTAACAGGAGCAGCTGGAGGTAAAATAAGAAGTGATTTTATGTTTAAATGATAAAAGTGTAGTAACCCTAAGTTTTGGATAGTTTTGTAAGAAAACCTGGAGTTTTTTTTAATTCAATACAAACTGAAGGAACCTGCAGTGAGCCTGTTCTTTGAGTGAGTGTGGTATTGACTTGCATTAAACGTGCTCTTCCGCTGAAAACCACTTTTCCTCCTTTTGGAATCTGATAGGTCAACCCGCCTTCCAACACATGCTGCCTTTGAAAGTGGTTTGTCACCTCCACTGGCTGCATACTGCATTCACAGAAAACAACAAGAGGAACGAGGGACCAAGAAAAAGCTGGTCCACGTGACCGCAGATTAATTTTAGCGTCACCCACGTGGGGTCAAACCCGTCACCCATTGCGCCGAATCTGAAGTAGCATTAGCATCTACAAGAGAAGACCGCACCACAGTAGCTGCTGCACAAACTTGAAAAAAATGACGGATAAAACTGGTGTAAAGAAAGTCTCGTTTTTCGCTGCAAACAAGCGGCGGCACGAAACCTAGCTGAATGCTACTCTGGTACTGTAAGGTAAACACAGAGAGCGCGCGAGAGGGGAGTGTTCCTTCATGCATTCTGGGCCAATCAGAGACGCTAAATCATCGCGCCATGGACATGTATGCGGAAGTACCGGTAAACTTGTTTGACCTCAAATCATTTTTCTACCGTGTAAAAACAGCTGGAAACGAAGCATTGAAAGCAATGCGGATGGTTTTTTTTTAAACAGAACCAACACACAATTTATTCAATAACAATGGAGAACACAGTAATATCAATTAAATAACAATGGAATTACTTAAAAGATACAAAAACGTAATATAAGATGGTAAAAGACCAGTGAGAGCTATAAAAACAATTAAAATCCACGGTCTATCACTCCTGTTGGATGTCTTACAGAAAGAATGAGGCTTGTTGATACATTCATGAATAAATATTTATACAGAGAAATACAATTCCAAAGGCCACAAAACCAAAAAATATTAGGTACAAAGCTGAGAAGTGTAATATATCAAGTACTGATTACAAACAATAAAGTTGGAACTGTCCACTAACACCCTCCCAAATGGAGCTGCTGACTTTGAGGGAAATATTAACACAACAAATAAAAAATCAGTTGTAGTCGTCTCATTATGTTGTAGTTCGTTGTTTAGTTCCAAATGTATTCAACTGATTTGTTTCATTATTTACTACATTTGGATATCCAGTTTCTAACAAAATCTGGGTTAATTTCATGAATATTTTTCAGGACTTGGACATGGGCTTTTTGCTGTGACATACTGTTACTACATTAGCGTCTAAACATCAACTACTAGTTGACCTTTACTACCAAGAACTGAAGCATTATGCAAAGTTACAAGAGATCTATTATGTTCTTAGCAGTGGAAATAAATCATTAATGCACGTACAGAAGTCCATACTATATCTGACACTAGAGTTGTTTATTTTACAGTAGTTAGAATTTGGCATTTGATAATAGCATAGGTTTTGACTTTAAAGTGAAAACTCTACAAATTTTATAGATTAAATACAGTAGTGGAAAAAGGTTTTCCCAGATCCTTAAAATTTTACATAGTTTCCAAAATGATGGTGAATTATTTGTAGAAAAAATATTTTTAGGGTTTCAAAAGATGAGGCTAATCAGATAAACAGCTGCAAATTATATATTTTTTTGTTTATTGTTTATAAGAAAAAAGGAAATTATTAACAGTTTCAGCATGTTTTATCCTGGCTGTTTTTCTGCTGGAACATCCTGTTTTGACCTCAACACAACAGAGCATGTGCAGAAGGAACCATGTGGGTTTGGAGAAGGGAACAATACTTGGCAGAGTTCAGTGACTTAAGAATGATTTTTAATGCAAAATATCATAAATGCATGCAAACACTTTTTCCCCACCACTGCACAAAATCATCTTGTATAATATTACAGAAAGTCATAAATAATCAGTTAGTGAATTCAAGTGGTAAGGATGCTTTTTAAGAGTCGGCTAATATTTCTTGGAATGGTGGTAGAAGGAGATTTATGTAACTTCATAGATATGTAGCACTAATGTTTCCCCCGTGTGAAGACCTGGGTTACTGTGTATATGTGTGTGTGTGTATATATATATATATATATATATATATATACACACTGTATGTTCATACTGATTAAAGTATAATAATGTGTTTCACAAAAATCTGAGGATTCTATTATTATTATTATTATTATTATTATTATTGTTGTTATTATTATTATTATTGTTATTATTATTATTATTATTATTATTATTATTATTATTATTGTTATTATTATTATTATTATTATTATTATTATTATTATTATCCTCAGATGTTACCATTGATGTGTTTTAGAGCTTGACCTTTAGTGTCACCTTGACCTTTGACCTTCATTGCTCAAAATCTAATGGGTTCTTCCTTGACCCATTATGTATCATTCCTGAAAGTTTCATAAAAATCTGTTTGGAGCTTTTTGCGTAAACCTGCTGAAAGTCAGACAGACAGACCCAAATGTAATACCTCCTTGGCAGAGGTTATTACATTTATAATTCTGGTCAATATCACACAAATCCTACATCTGCTTAAAGGAAAATTTTTAAGGCACAGATTGAGGTATTGGCAGCCAAAGTGTACCTTGATCCCTGATAGCAAGATAATACTGTCTATTAAATGGGAAGAACAGTCTATAATTTTTAAAACTGAGAGTTCCTTTATAAAAATGACTTTCAGAGAAAACCTGAATGTGAAGGATCTGAAGGTTCAGTAGTGTGAGAGTCAGGACCTTTTACCATCCAAGTCATGCTTTTATTATCTCCCATTTTTATTTCATTACATGAAATACATGCTGTGTGTCAAATGCAGTTACAGGTATATTTACTCAATTAAATAATTAAAAAATGAAATATGTACGTTAAACTAAAGTAAGTGTTACTCCACCTTTAGGATTTTATCTGTCTTGTGAATGAGTGTAATTTTTTTAAACAAACATGACCTTTTGTGGATATAAATGTGAAGGAAACAGGAAACAGAAGTGACTCTGACTTCTGGTCCAAACTCTTTAAACTGCAAGTCATGCATTATAAATGCTGACAAGAAATCAGTTGAGGGCAAGGTTTATTCTTCAGATGTATTACCAGTACCAAAACATTATCTGATAGTCTTTATTACATGAGTTACAAATCAATAATCTACTAAGATATCAATATATTGCAATAAAATTAAGAAAATTGGTGAGCACTGCAGCCTGTTAAAGGAAACAACATCTCTTTTACTTGATGGGAAGTCTAAAGGTTGTTTTTTTTTTTTTACAAGTACCATTGATAATTGATTACTAATTAATTATTTCTCTATAAGAGCAACACATGTACTCAGAAGGCACAATTGCACCTCTGTTACCATGTACTGAACATGAACTTTGAAACATTCACTTAATGCGACAGCGCCCTCGTGAGGACACATTTGGTATTTGGTTTTGTTTTTTATAAATCAAATAATGCACTTGTGCAGGAGCAACGAGATAATATAAATAACAAAACAGAAAGAGGAATAACAGAAAAAAATAATAAAAACATTGATAAAAACATTTTTTGTAGACGAAAACCATATAGTTTTGAACAAGAACATTGAAAGGTTTACTGATCAACATTATTTGTGTTAGTAATAAAAGAAGGTTTATAAATGTTTTTATTCCTGGTCCATCATACAAGGAGTAAAAAAGTTTTACTAGTTGATATATTTTAATATTTTCCCTTTTTTAGTATCTGTGATAAATATACAACATGGTTTACGATTCAACTTGTATATGTATACAAGTATATATATATATATATATATATATATATATATATATATATATATATATATACTTACATACAAAACCTTATATCTTCATTATTTTGATATATATTATGGCTTTGATGAAGGGGTGTGACCATAAAAATAATTTGTAGAGGTTTATCTTCAGTTCACTAACTTTATACTTTTTAACTTCATGGTATTTATATAATTCTCAGCAGTTCATCTAAACAGTTGGATACAGACGTCTTACACTAGATGTTTTTATCCATAGATTGCATATTTAATTTTATCCATACTGTTCACTTGTGTTCAAATCATAGCAAAACTGATCTAAGACACAATGATGATATGAGCTTACAGTAGATGACATGGACGAAGCACAATGACTTCAATAGTCAATATTTTTATGCTACCTATAGAAATGTATCAATCAATCAAACTTTATTTGTACACCTCTTTTCCTATATGTGACACGTAGGAAAGTGCTTCACATCAAACCCCCCGCTGCCCTGCAGTTGCAAAAAGAATAAAAAAATAAAAGCAACAGAGTAAAACAATGGTAAAAAAGTAAGAGATGAACGAAAAACTAAACTAAAAATATCAGTTTTGTTTTTAAAACTATGCCAATTCATAACAGACCTCAGGTCCTCAGGTTAACCGTTCCATAACTGGGGGCCATGAAAATTGAATGAAGCTTTACCATGTGTTTTTGTGTGGACTCTAGAAACGGTAAACAGACATGAGGGTCTGAGAGGGCTCATATATTAAAAGCTCATTCTCGACTCATCATCTGAACCCGCTTTATCCTCACTAGGGTCGTGGGGGTCACTGGGGGCCTAATCCTAAAAGCCAGTTAGATAAATAAATAAGACTAATACAGTTAAGAGTTTTATAAACCAATAAAAGTAACTCCAAATGTATGTGATGTAGTGACTCTAAAAATCATATCACCATTGAACTTAAGATTCAATGCTACATGGTACTAGTCCCAGCTGTGGAAATGGTATAATTTTCTTTTGGATTATGTAATTTAGAAATTTTTGTTTTATTATTGTATCTCTGCATTTCTTATAGCGAATATCCTGTCTTTTATAGGAACCCTGAGTCTATAATAAAAGTCTGATTCACCATAACCTCAGTCTGAACCCTGTTTGAAGCTAATATTCAACCAATTATACATAATAAACTGCACAAACACACGATTAGTTTAATTCCATTGTCACCATATTCATAAATTACTACAGCACAGAGTCCACATGGACACACATACATATATAGGTGATGTATACTGTACATGTTGGCGGTGTATTGTATATTTGACAGTTTTCTTGGCAGCTCTGAGTGAGGCCCCTGATAGGTTACTGTCAATCTGCGGTGCCTCAGATTCGCTGTAACAGCAGGTTTACTGCAGACATGTCTATATACAGACTGAGCCTAGAGGCTATAGGCTAATCACCATGAATGAAACAGACAACAGCCAGGCTTAGCATCCAGAAACCTCACATTCAGCAAAAAAAAATTGGTCCCCTGGATATTGTTCAGCTCCAGTACAGACTCCTGCTGCAGGTGAACTTTACTGAGTATCTTAAAGTTTACAGCAGTAACTAAGCACAGTGTTGTGTCCTGTGGACAGTATGTGAAGCCAGGAGGAAACATCCAGTGAACTCATGTCTCACATTATATTTTAGTTTTGCCTTTGTTTTGAATTCTTAGAAATTCAAGTGAAACAAATAAATCAAAAGCAGAAAATATTGCACTAATTGTTTTTTAAGTGTGTGTGTCTATTACACAGAAAACCTGATGAACATTTATTTCCTCAACCTCCTGAGACCCAGCACGTCTGCATGTATGTCCTCTGTAGGAGATTTAAAAAAGGTTAAATGGTAAATACTGCCTACTGTATTGCAAAGAAAATTCCATTAAAAAATAATAAATAAAATTCATTTAAAAACTCTATCTGGGAAAAAAGAACAAAAAAACTGTGGCATTATACATTGCCCCGTTCAATGTACAGTAAAAGATGCAAAACTTTCACTTTTATCAGTGTTCCTTAAAATACTCAACATCTGAAGAAGTGTTTAACCTCCTGAGACTGAGAAAAGTTTGCTTTTTCTCTTAGTTTGTAATCGGTACTGTTCTTTACAATACCATGAGTGGAATAAAATCATGGACTTGGATGAAATACAGGTGTCATTATCAGTTTAATGCACCTTATATAAAAAAATGTTTTTTTAAAAACCTAGTTGTGGAGTTAAATTATACAATATTTGTTCAGAATTCAATTTTAAACACAAACACTCTTCTAAGCAGTGACTATGAGTGCCAGGAGTGAGAAACACAAAAGAAAGCATCATACTTTACAACTATCAGGTTTATAGAACAGATGTGTCACAACCTTTCCCCCAGATCCTCACCAGATCCACCTAACCCTGCACCGTGCAGCTGCAAGTCAGTATTTAAGCAATGCAGCTTATAGTTTCTGGTGTGGGACCATTCACTTTGTCACCTCCATAACTGGGGACACTCTGCCATTTTCCTTTTCGCCATAACCTGGACATTTCTTTCACCACCACGGACTCTGGCTGATCTACCCCCAGGTTTTGTTTTGTTTTGTTCCTGTTTATTTTCTGTCTTTGTCCGAATGTAGTTCTGTCTGTTATTAAATTATTTTTCCCTTCAGCACTGAGCATCTGAGTCCTCTCTCCTCCTCACCCCTCATGACAACATGCTAGTATTTGACTCATAATGTTTCTCAAATCATGTCAGCTAAATCAGGGGTTCTCAAACTTTTTTGGCTCAGGTCCCCCTTGGAGGGGTGAAATTTTTCCATGTCCCCCCTCATCCTCGCGATACTGAAAATGATTTAAAAAAAAAACCCACTTCAACAATGATTATTATGAAACAATGATAACCTTTTTTAATAGTGCTTTTGTGCAAACCAGTGACATTTTCAGGTATTATAATATAAATGAGCACTTCAGAAACAAAAATTTTAAATAATTTTAAAATAATAAACGGAACAAAAGACACACAAAACCATATGTGTGTGTCTGTGTGTGTGTGTGTGACAGACAGACAGAGACTTAATGAGAGGGATGGGCTTGTCAAACTCAATATAACTATCAATGTACTTTCTCTTTTTAGGGTTAGGGCGTTTGTTTTTGTCATTTTCATTTTCATTGTCATTTCTTTTACCACTTCTTGAGGAACTTGGCGGACACAAAAATCGATCCATGTTCGCTGCAGGGTGGCTAAAAATAGCCTGTGACTCGCTCCGTCTCAATTTAGTCAAGCTAGCGTCAAACAGCGCTGTTACTTCCGCCCGCTCGCTACAAAATAAAACTTCCGCATTTCAAAATAAAACAGCAAAAAATAAGATAAAATAAAACAAAAATAAAACAAAACCGTGAATAATTTCGCGTACCCCCTGGACATGCGCCACGTCCCCCTAGGGGTCCGCGGACCCCAGTTTGAGAACCGTGGAGCTAAATGAAGCTGGGACATCACACAGTCTGGTTTATGTTTATTCTGAGTAGAACTGAACCTACCTACAACAAAACTTAACACACATGCTCAGGGGTGTTACATACAGTATATATTCAGTTAAAAAAAAAAGTATTATACAGCCCATGAGCCAAAACTGGCCCACCAACAGGGAAGTGAGAAAGTATTGGTTAGTAATATATTGTAATATTTAATTTCACCATAATGGATTGATATTATAAAGCACTGTATCAATATTTTTAGGCATTTACTCAACTACAGACATGATGAAAATGTATTTTTGTCTTTTTAAGTTTTATTTATTATTAAGTAACAAGGTTTTTTATGTTTATTTTAGGCATCCCTCAGCACTTTTTTACTGTCTGAAAGAGGATGATATTTGGTCCTTTGTTCTGGTCAACCAAATACAAATGATCATCCCTAAACATACAGTAGTGTCCTACATCTGATCGAGTATGTATTGAGTGTCCATAAATAATCACTGTCAATGTTAAATTTCATGCTTTATTTATCATATTTTCCACACGATAAAGGTGCACTGGAGGATTATAAGGTGCATTATTCAAAGCTAAACAATCACAATAACTCTCAAACTTGTTGAGTTGTAACTCAGAAAAAATCACACTCTTATTCTCCTAAATCAAAGTCAGAGTCAAAATTATATGATAAGTTAAAATTATGAGCTAAAAAGGCCAAATTATGTAATGAAAAAGTCAAAATTATGCAATAAATAGCCAAGATTATGAGATAAAAAGTCAAAATTCCAAGTCACTAAGCACAACCAGAATTAATCCATATTTAAGGAGCACTGTAAGAAAATTAAAGTATTTTAAGTGTGCCTTATAGTCCAGAAAATACAGTAGTTTAATATTCTAATTCTGTGGGATTTGGCACCCCCAAGACATCTGGTGCCCCTAGTCTGCCTATGCCTAATGCTGGCCCTGGACTAATGTGTATATAATTGTTCACTATGTGTCCTTTTCACAACTAATATAATATAAACACTTGAGCAGGATCACAAAGCTTATTTTCTGTGAAACATAATTTAAGTTTAGAGTTTTTACAGACAAAGGTTTTGTGATATAGCATTAGATCCTGTTCTGATCAAATAAAATGTCTGGTATTTGTGCACATTTCTGGTGAAATTAAATTTTTATAGGAAATATTTAAGAAAAAAAAACTATAAATACACACACACACTCCACACTCCTGGTCACCAAAGGGTGTGAGGTGCGTGGTTAGATCTTTATCATGGAAAAGGTTGTCAAACTGATGGGGATTCAGCCTCAGATGAACAACAGTTTAGACAAACACCTGGATAGACCTGTTATTTATTCATTTGTTTTATTTTGTTTATTCCTTAATTAATTTGTCTAATCAGTTTTATTTTATACTGCAGACTTTTATTCTGAATTGTTTACAACTTCAGTGTGCCTCTTATTTTCTGTCACCTGTGGATGTCTGAGTGAATGTGAATAATAAACAGAAGAAGAAGATCCTTTGTAACAAATAGTGTATCTTGTCTGTTTCCTCTTTTGACACAGCCACATACTGACCATCCATTCATCCAGGACTCATCTGAGAATGTGTGAACGTATTCCTCTCAACCATTAAACTCTTTATTTCATTACTAATAAATATATTCTCCTTCTCATAATTATTTCCTGTCATCACAGATCCACATTTCCAGGTTTTACTTTAGTCTCCTGTCTTCTCCTGTCTGTCTGCACACTGTTCAGGCCAAGGATCCAGGCTGCGTCAATTCAGCCCAGAAATAACCGCAACAGGGCCGGAAACCAACTCTAACTTTAACAAAATAAAAGCTTAAATATGTGCACTTGGGGGATCATTTCTAGACTTATCCTTGACTTTAAAGGCTGACATATACATATATCTCGGTGTTTTTATTTCATCCCTGTATTTGTAGGTATGAGTTGTATCCACTTTGCAAACTCCTCCTGTTCATATGTGATGTATGTGGAGAGTACGGCTCTTATTGTGGAAAATGTGCGTGGTACTTCCTTTTGGTTCTGGCTGTTTTAACCCTGCACGGAGGCAACCCATGATCGCAGACTCAACACGCATCCTCACACCACTGACCTGGGCTTAGCTGTGTCCTGCATGTGTGTGCATGTGTGTGCGAGTGTGAGAGGGAGTGTGAGTGATCCCCCCAGAAACCAGCAGCAGGATGGAGGATCTCAAGGAGACCCTGGGAACTTTGGATTGACGCCCGGGGATAACGCGCGGTCGGCCTGAACATCATCGGGTTTCTCGTGGATTTATATATTTGGATGTTGTCTGTTTCCCCCTTTTCCCTTTTTCTAGGCAGTGGGAATTTACTCTTGGCTTACAACTATTATTTGTGGCTTGAAAAATGCCATTCGCCAAAAGGATTGTGGAGCCGCAGCTTCTGTGCAGGCACCAGATCCCCAACGATGAAGGTCTGCTTTTTGAGGACCTGTGTGCCATCAGTAATGTGGTTCTGTCCCGGACCTTGCGACAGCTGTCCGACCTGGCCCGGCACGCCTGCTCCTTATTTCAGGAGCTGGAAAACGACATCATTAGCACCAACCAGCGGGTCTGGGTCCTCCAGAACAAAATAGGCCAGATACAGCAGACTGCCAGTGCCCTAGACCCCAAAAAAGAAGCAGTGCGTAAGTAGACCACCACAAGTGTAGCCCTTTACACCCCTCACCACCCCTTAATACCCCCACCTAATAATTTACCCCTCATCAATGTGATTTTAACCATTCATGTAATACATGTGGAGCGTTCATGCTTCGAAGGGCGCCCACCTCAAAATTATTTTTACCCTGCACGCACGCACGCACGGCGGAGACGCGGACGCGCTATCATCCCCCATTGAAATGTGTCACACGGTTGCATCTGCACGTTGGACCAGGCAGTACCACTGTGTTGCTTATTTTAAAATACCAGAGGAGGAACAAAAAAAAAAAGCGCAGGATGTACTGGCTGATGGTTCGTTCGGTGGTACAGACTGGGGTGATGATGGGGAGTGAGTCCGTGTGAGCGGAGCGGAGGGGCGTGTGTTGCCGCTGCATTGGCTCAGCATCGCAGTGTCGTTACTGCGGGTAGCGCACACCTGAAGCATGTTCGGCTCTCATGTCGACCACTGCGAAAGGCCGCCTCGGTTATCCGTGCTGTGAATACACGGGGTTCAGGGTGTGTTCAAATGGGCTTTTTTTTTTTTTAAACATGTGTGTGCGGTGCTTTTCACAGGCGACTCCTCGTGCGCCAAAACCCACCCTTTCCACATGCAGTGGCACCAACACAGCATCAATAATGAATCCAGATGTCCATGTTGCAGGATAAATATGAGATGATCTGATCATACTTAGATGTTAACGTATGGTTGTAGATACAGATGTTAAAATCACAGCCAGTGGACGGATCACGTGAGAAAAAAAAAAGCCTGATTGGCATCAATGGAAGACTATGCAATGAAATGTAACAGCGCCTTCTGTACAGCAGCTACATATTATTTATGTCCTCTGCAGTACCCTCAATAAGGCTTTAGATTTTAGACGCACTTTAGTGGTTTTAGACCAGCTATGTGCAGTGATATTCATCACTACTGGGGTATTCATGAACTGGGACCATCAAAGAGCATTTTGGGGCCTAAAGCTACTGTAAGCGTAAACTCATCTAGATTTACCTCCCACCCCCAACTACACACACAGATACACACACTGGCAGAGCATATGTGTCAGTGAGGCGGGCCATGTCTTTATTACATAAAGAAGCCCTTGCCTCTTTTTCGTCATATTTGCTGTGAATCTAGAAGAAACAGACTATGAGGAGCTGATGCCTGAATCTTCTGAAGACATAAAATACATGTGTGATTTTCAAAAGTAAGGCTTTTGGAAATACTAGTGGCTTGTCAATTTCAAGTGCAGAAATGCTGAGGTGAATTATGGGTAATTAGGACTCCTTAGTGTCTGTTTTTTTTAAAAAAAAAATAGTTATTTAAGCTTGACCATTGGTTTGGGAGGGCTGGGGCTCCATGGGTCACTGATTTATGTGGACATTTAGTAAAATAAGACCAAGTGTTTCCTTACACACAAAATGATGGTGTTTTTATTCTTTTTTTTAATGTCTGCAAAATCCAAGCAGAGTAGATTAACTGATTATTATGCCACCGGAATGTATGATAAAGTTTTGCAGGGAGATGTATACTAGAATGTCAATATCAGTGTGTGTTGTTGTTGTTGTTGTCAACTATGTTCCTCTGAATCATCCAGTGAGTAATGTCAGACTGTGGAACTATTGAAAATATAATACACTTCTGCTGGTGTGAAAATGATTTTATTCATGGAATTTGTAGTGTAGTAATATATGGTGTATTGATAGCCTTCATTTTAAGGCTAATGAATGTGTATTAAGGTCAGTAAACTTGATTTTCAGAATGGTGCAAACAGAGGAACAAGTGTCAGGCTATTTGTCTGCTTCTTGAACAGGGACTTGTCTGTAGTCCTGTGCTTCCACTTGGATGGCTACCAGAATTTAGCTATTTTTATTCAGTCTTCAAAAAAGGGCTGTTACTATCTTTTCTCTTTCCCTCAAACAGCATGAAGCAGAAAGACAGAGAAACTGAATATCGCTGTGTTTACACACAAAGAGAGATTCAGTGTCAGTGACAACTGAGTTTCCTCACTTCATCGTAGAGTGTATCAAGAGTCAAGGCAGTCAATATGCTGCTTAGTTGGATTGTTCCTTATCGTAGTAGTGGGCAGCGCTCAGATGGCACTCAGGCTGTTTGTCGTCGTCACATTTAGGGAAAACCAAGTGTTGTCTTGGCATTTCTGAAAACTTGTTGAAGCAGTCTGTGGTCACGGGCATTTGTTAGAACTGTGGCAGTGCAGAGTGAGTATTCGCTGGCATATAACTTTAAGATCTATGAAATGTTTAGCTTGTTTTATTCATGAGCTGCACAGGAAATTTCCCTGAGTAAAACTTACTCAAATTGACGAAATCTTTTACTCTATACCAAAAACATTTGGTCATTGTCTAAAAAGAATAAAAGTTACTCTTTGCGCAGAGCTCTCCAAACTCAATATAGAGCTAAATTGACTCAAAATAGAGGTAAATGTATTCTTTTTTAGGAAAACTTTTGACTCTGGAAAAAAATGCTCAGTAATTTTTCCTGTGTGAATGCATGCCTCAGAGAGGTAAGCAGACATTCTGTAACAAAAACAACGTGAGGAAATGTTTTACATTTCATCACTGTATTTGGTGCAGTCTTGAACATAAATTGTGTATAATAATGGTAATGAGTGAGTTGGAAAATGGAAATTTAAGTTCACTTCAACTTGGACATTTTCTTCAAAATGTCCATAGCAAAAAACAAACAAACAAAAAAACACCCCTGTACAGTATGTATGGGACAACACAGAAGGATTAATAGCATTATTTAGTGAATAAATATTGATAAACCGATATTATATCATAATATGTTTTGCATTGTCTGAAATCCAGGAAACATTCACAGTGGGCATGAACACACACACAACACACACCTGAAAGTGGATTTAATGTCAAAATAAATGTTTATAAAATATATCATACCACTCTGGTGATCTTGGTTTCCCAGTTTAGAAGCAAATTTGACTCTGAATGTGAAATTGAGAGTATGGCCTGTGGCGGCGGGGGGCTGCTTTATCTCACTAGTCTGCATAGTAACAGCAGAAAGAGGGATGCCTGCTTTAACCTTTTCAGCTGAGTCAATCTCTCTCTCCCTCTCTTTGTGTGGTGTTTCATTTACAATCACTATTTCCTGAGTTACAACATCAGTTTTGGACTGAATGCAAATATGAAGATGATTTGATAAACCTTAAAAAAAAAAAAAAAAAAGTAAATGTGGGGTTTTTTTGATGCACAAATACACTAGAAAGAATGGAGATATTTTCCAACGTGATATTCTTCCACTGGCCAAGACCTAATGTGTTTAGTGTGTGTGGTTTATGGATCTTATTTCAACCACAGGATGTGCTCTGTCCAGACACGTCTCACACCCAACCACACACACACCTCATAGAACAAGTTATAGGCTGCAACATCCAAAACATAAAATTAGGAACTGTTGTGTCTTTATCGTGAATGGTTTAATGTCCCTCTCGCTCTGCTTCCGTCTTTGTTCTCCTTCATCTTTAAATTTTTTCTGTGTCCATCGTCCTCCTCTGCATCTATACCTCTTCCCTCACTGCCCTACTTTCCCCATCATCAGCAGCACGGAGAGACTTCTGCCTCTTGACAGCTTATTTAATGTTTAATGCACTTTGATTTCCACCCAGACACTTACAAGCAGGAGAGGAGAGAGGAGAGGAGAGGAGAGGAGAGGAGAGGAGAGGAGAGGAGAGGAGAGGAGAGGAGAGGAGAGGAGAGGAGAGGAGAGAAAAGGAGAGGAGAGGAAAGGAGAGGAGAGGAAACATACAGAGGAGAGGAGAGGAGAGGAGAGGAGAGGAGAGGAGAGGAGAGGAGAGGAGAGGAGAGGAGAGGAGAGGAGAGGAGAGGAGAGGAGAGGAGAGGAGAGAAAAGGAAAGGAGAGGAAACATACAGAGGAGAGGAGAGGAGAGAAAAGGAAAGGAGAGGAAACATACAGAGGAGAGGAGAGGAGAGGAGAGGAGAGGAGAGGAGAGGAGAGGAGAGGAGAGGAGAGGAGAGGAGAGGAGAGGAGAGGAGAGGAAAGGAAAGGAAACATACAGAGGAGAGGAGAGGGAGAGGAGAGGAAACATACAGAGGAGAGGAGAGGAGAGGAGAGGAGAGGAGAGGAGAGGAGAGGAGAGGAGAGGAGAGGAGAGGAGAGGAGAGGAGAGGAGAGGAGAGGAGAGGAAAGGAGAGGAAACATACAGAGGAGAGGAGAGGAGAGGAGAGGAGAGGAGAGGAGAGGAGAGGAGAGGAAATGAAAGGAGAGGAAACACACAGAGGAGAGGAGAGTTTAATAACAGCAAAATGTTGAGCTACATTTCTTCCTGTATAAACTAAAATTAAACAGCACAGTGAAATCCAAATCTAAATATTATCCTTTTAGTGGAAACTTTTCTTAACTCTGCTGTTTTTTCTCAGCTGTCCATGAAATGTATGTTTGATTCTTGCTTTTTGTCATCTTTAAAGGTAACAATAGCAGAAGATTATGTAGTAAAGATGATGACTACTACTACCTGTATTAAAATATTCCTATATGTTTTAGATACAATTGTGTAGAATCAGAGAATCAAAACCTAAAGGAACCAATATATTTTCTGTGTTGATCCATTACAATAAAATGGGCATCTTCTTCTTTAGTTAATTCCACATGCAGAGGAAAAAAAAACACTGAGTAGAAATATAATAGTCAGCTGTATTTGATTCTTTGTCAGATGTGATGATATGAATTAAAAGATCATGGAAGGTAATATTCAACATCAGATCACTTCCATATTTAACATGTACATTCTCATGGTTCAATATGTAATATTTAATCACTAGTGTTGACATTACAAGTTAGAACCAACTCAGTTACTACTACTACTACTATGTGAATGCATGTTAGTTTGCTTTAATCCATTCTGGTCTTTTTATTTGAAGAAATATTAACTCTGGATCACATTCAAACATAAGTAATGATAATACTTATAAACTGTTGTTCCTATAAAAACATACATCATCAATTGTGGTCTTTTTGTAGACGTCAACCCCTCATCAATTATTATTTTCATATTATTACACACGAATAAAAACAAGTTCTAACTATTATACTGTATTTTTTAAAATGTCAAATATTGAAGCCAAAAGTGTTGAATTAAGACACGCTCTGTGCTCCATCTTCATCGTCCATTGTTGTGTATGTACAGTATGTTTAAGTCTGCCAAGATGCATATGAACCGCACGTCTAAATCAAAGCATATGGTCAGCAAATGTCCACTTATGTTACCACAGAAACATGTGGCTATGACATGTGGTCAGGTCATTGGAGAGGGATGTGAAGGCATCGCGTGAGGGAAGTAAATGTACACTGTGACACACTTTGTTACATGAACACAAGACTCACCCAGATGCAGCTGACTTACAAACCGAGTTTATTTTATTCAGGTCTCTTATGTCATAGAGAGTAAAAATCATCACTGTACATTTTCTATTCTCATGGCCCAATTATCTGTACACTTATATTTGGCTTTTCTGATTCCTCATATACAGTAACACAGTGTTTCCCAACCAGTGTGCTGTGAGAAATCATCAGGTGTGCCGTGAAAAATTATATAATTTCATCTTATTGGTACAGAGTAAGTGATTATAGATACATACAACAGCACACACTACCTATCCACTACTGTTGAGCTGCGGTTATCTTTCCTAAATTCCTGCGAGAGTGTCAGCTTTGTATTTCACTAAACATGCTCGGGTTTTGCACTGAATAAGTATCAATCAATCAATCAAATTTTATCTATATAGTACCTTACAACAGCAAAAACTGCCCAAGGTGCTTTCCAAAATGAGATAAAAAACAATTAAAAACAAGTAACAATTATAAAACCCAAGATAAAAAACAAAGATATAACAGGTTATGAAACCATAGCAACAACATAAAAAAGACATGGACAGTCGACTACATGTCAAACGCTTGCCTAAATAAATATGTTTTTAACTGAGATTTAAAAACAGCTACCTCAGTCACTGATTATAATTGTGCAGGATGTAAATCAATATATTTCAATAAATATACTTTTTCTGTGATGTTTCTAATATAAAATATGTGCCGTGGCTCAAAAAGGTTGGGAAACACTGCAGAAACACACACACTTGACACGCTTTCAGATCAGCTTACCCATATCAGCAGGTAAACACTCACACAAGGATAAACACACACACACACATAACCGACAACCCGCTGAACTCTGCAAGCCTCTTCTTTTTGACTCTCATGTTATCATCTGAAATTCCGCTTTAAGTGCCCCCATCGCTGTTGCTGTTGCAGCATGCAATTAAACATGCATGTAGAACTTCTTGATTTGTACATCACAGCTCTGGACTGGTGGAAGAGCCGGCCCTTGGCTTTTTTTCTGTCATTATACTCCTGCTAAGGCTGTATATTCAGACCAAAAATAAATAAAACAACCCCAAAGTGGAGCCTTTGTTCATCAGTGAGAAACATAATCATACTACTGTCAGGATTGTTTTGAGAAAATGGTTCCTCACAGCTATATGTGGTCAAGTATACAGTTCCAAAAAAAAAAACAAAAGCAAGAAAAATCAGAACCATGTGACAAACATTATAAGATGATGTTGAGATGAAGAGCTGTACATGTTTATGATTTCAACATGACAGGCCGGACTATAAACATTTATACTCAACCGTATTAGCTCAAATAAAGTTTTAGAGAGTGTTCTTCCAAAATGTGCACATTCTTCAAAACTGTTATTGTCAAAAGACTTCGAGGTAAATTGTGTATTCTATAATATTGTTTATGTACACATTGTTTTCAAGGTTTTCTGCAGCTTTGTTTTTGTTCAGATACGATACCTTGTAGGAGTGCATCTCACATCAACTGAAATGTTTCATTTCTTTGATATTTAACTACAGCTTCACTGTTTTGTGATTAAAGCATGAGATGAACCAAATAACACAGAAAATTCACATTTAGTGGACATTATGTAGTCATTTTATATGCAAGAGAGTCACAAAATAACAGGGAATAAACTGAAAAATGAAAAAAAAAAAACAATACTGAACAATAGTACAGAAATAATACTGCAGAAAAAAAAACATCAAACCATAAACAGATTCAGTAATATCGATGTAACAATTTAAACCTATATATTTAACATTAAACACCTTACAGATTTAACATTGGATCTAAACCAGAGCTGTCAAACATGTGGCCCAGGGACCAAATCTGGCCCGTCCAAGGGTCCAATCTGGCCCTATGGATGAATTTCTGAAATTCAAAAATTACACTAAGATATAAATAATTATAGTTTATCGTTCACATTCAGACCAATTCAGTCTCATAATAACATATTAATGTTCATAAGTAAACAATATTCTCTTTGTAAATGTACATTTAATTTAGTGACACTAAAGCAACACACAAAAAAATCCCAATAATCAGAACACATGTGAAAAATTGGAAAGGTCTTAAGAATAGTGAGTATGATTTTATAAATAATATTCCACATATTACTAAATATTTTGTGTATCTGTCGATCTGCTGTGATCTGTAAGTTAGAATGTAGATGTGTAAATGATAAAGTGAAGCCTAATATCATTTGTTTTCATGATGTAATTTTTCTTTTTTCGCTCTAAAACAGAGAAAAAAGTTAGGAGTTCACATTTTTTATATATTATGTTTGTTTTTTTACTGGTTTGGCCCACTTCAGATCAAATTTGGCTGAATGTGGCCCCTGATCTAAACTGTACCTTACATAGACCTGCATGACACCCACAGTGTTTTTTAAAGCCACCAGGACTAAACTTGGATTTATTTAGGGTTCATTGTGTTCAGAGTTTTCCAAAGACACTTCCACATGTAAACAGTCAGAGCGAGGATTCAAACTGCCAACCCTTTGGTCACTGGACAACATGCTCTACCAACTGAACCACATCTACCCACTTTTATACATATTTAAAATCTTAAATTGTTAAATATTTATTTCATTATTGCTTTTTTTTATTTTATAAAACATTGTGGTTTTGCAATTTAAAAGGAACCATATTATTTTTCAATTCTTCAACAGTTTTATTTTCTCAAAACAATAGAAAGACATCATTACTACAAGCAAATCTGGTTTTGTTAACATACTCTTCCAGTAAAAACTACAGCTACATGCATTGTATTGTGCATGCATTGTAAATCCACAGCTAATGTTGCATTGTATTTTTGCTCAGTTTTTTTTTTATGTTACCATTTTACAATGTTTTGCTTTTAATACTAAAGTCGTTTTTAAAATGCAGTAATAACCTTACTTTATAAGGAGATGTTTGTTTTCTGGTGGATCCTGATCCAGTGACTCAGAAGGCTTTGTCCTGTTTTGTGTGTCTATTCAATATGTCTATCTGTGCAGAAATGCCTTTGTGATGTTTGTGTATGCACATTTGTGTGTCAGCCTCCTGTGACATGCTAAACTAAACTGTCCTGAACTGCTGTCATCTCTGTCTGGAGACCCCATCATCATCACTATTCCCCCCAAATATTTGACAGACGGCTAGGGACCAAATATATATATAGTCAGCAGTGTGTGTGTGTGTGTGTGTGTGTGTGTGTGTGTGTGTGTGCGTGTGCGTGGACATCCAGTTACTGTAGGAGACCATTTAGGCCTTTGAAAAAGTCATATAAAGAACTATCTGTGGTGTGCAGACAGAAGAAAGTAGAGTTAATCTATATTTAGTTCACTCAGGTCAGGTAGTAAATAAATAAAATGACTATGGTGTAGTCAGTTGGAAATTTAGACCAAAATCATTTTTTAATATTCATCAAAATTCTAATAAATTAAAGGGCAGGTAACAATGTGTCAGAATGAAAAATAAAAGCTAAATCACCTAAAATGTCACTCAATGTGACTAAAACAAACGGAATTACAATTGTAAAAAAATAAATAAATGTAAAAAAAATTGTGCATTATGGGAAATGTAGGTAATATAGAAAACTGCATCAAAAAGAGCAAATGACATCTGCTGCCCTGGTGCATCAGTTTTGCTACTTCTATAAAGTTAAATCCTACAACTATTAATTCACTGCTAATTCACTGTTCTCTTTAAATAAGTTACTTTACAGCTTATTGTTAACTTTGTCATATGGTCTAAAATATTACAAATATAACATTGAACAACAGACAAAGACATATTTTAATCATCATCATATAATCATATTTTTTATCAACTTAATTTCACATCCACTTGCAAATACAAATGTTCTTTTCAGTCATTCTAATTGAATCCATTCAATCTGAATGAAAACTATTGTACAAACCACCCTTTGCCTCTGCTGAGGCACAGGTGTACAATTCATATAGTGTATACTTCATGTATAACACATGACTAAAACAGTCACATAATTATTCTTTGGACCATGTTGAGCTTTGATTATGGGATGCATTTTTAAGGTATAAATAATATACAAATGCCACAACATTTACAACAATACAACATCTTGTATTAATGAAGTATTCTCCATCACATCCCAAAAGGACCCAATGAGGTTCAGGTCTGGACTCTGTGCTCCCAATTTATCTGTGTTTCACTTTAAAGGTGAACTGAAGCCATGTTTTTTGTGCAAAAGTGGAATAGTAGATTCATTCCTTATTGCCTATAGTATTTTTTTAGCACACAAAAGAAATGTTTAGGCCTTGTGATGGCCAAGCTATAAGCTGATAAACTTTCACCTCTGACTGGCAGTGCCAAACAAACAGGAAGTAGTGCAGACGACGCTGCGTGTTGTTCTTACAAAACAACAATGGCTGACTATCGCAATTACAGTTCCTGTGATCAAGAAAGCCAGAGTGAAGAGACATTCATGATTGGTGACCAAACAGAAGAGGATGCAGGAGAGTGAGGGAAACATTGAAACGTAGGTTTACGGCAGAATTGTCAGGGGATTCTGACACGGACTCCTCGAACCGCAGCAGTAATAGAGAGGAGAGCCGCTTATTGAATACAGAGGGGTGAGTCTTTACTGTAGATAATTAAGGCTATGTCTACACAGCAACACAATGAGGTTTCTTTTTGTACCAGGTAGAAAAGACATTCTGTCCACACTGGGAACGAATCAGTAAAATATCGCATGAACATGCCCACGAAACGAGTGCTGTAAACGATGCAATACACATGCCACACCTCTATTGAAAATATTATTTATACCTAGAAATTCAACAATACTACCAATTAATATACTTTCAAGGAATAAATCAGACCAATTTTGAATGAAATTCAGGCTCACCTTCATCCTTTGGAAATAGGAACAACATGACGCCCTCCACTGCACATGTGTCGCTTCCCAGTCGCTTTTCCTCCATCTTTTATCGCCATGACAGTTTTCCTTGGCCACTGAACAGATATTCCCAGTTTTTGGAGGTGTTTTGTAGTCAACTATCATGACAAAATGCACAAAACAACCAGTGTTGACGTGCTTGCAATGGTAAACATGGAAGACTGGGTACAACTCGTGATGTAACGTAGAAATCCAGCTGCACTTCCCAAGAATCGGCAGGATTTCCTGGCGGGAAACATAAAATCACGATTTTCTCCAAGATTCTGGAATTGTTGAAGGAGGTGTCAATGTTAAATGATCTTTAGAATTGTATGTACTATCACTCAGTGCCATTCAGTGTCTTTCACTTCAGTTCACCTTCAAGCAATCATGACCTGATGAATCCTGTTGAGTCGTATTTTGTAATAGACGTCCAAAATGTCATAACTT
The DNA here is from genome assembly GCA_020466265.1 of Siphamia tubifer. Lineage (NCBI taxonomy): Eukaryota > Metazoa > Chordata > Actinopteri > Kurtiformes > Apogonidae > Siphamia > Siphamia tubifer. Next base: position 40,796,350 of record CM035785.1, on the reverse strand, counting down.
TTTCATTTCATTTTGCAATAAACTGCCACAATGTATTTTCTAATACATTTTCAAAATATATTCATAATTTCAAATCGTCCATGTCTAATATGTGTATTTATCATAAACCACTTGGAATGTTTCCCAAACAGCTCCTTGAGTTTTAATGCCACACCACCAAAGCACCTGCTGCTGCTAAATGTAAAAAAACTTATTACATAATGCACCAAAATGTATTACAAAATACGTTTGGGTAGTTTATTACAAAATGCAGCTTTTTTTTTACAAAATTAAATGAAAAAGTTATTACATTTTGGACGTTTATTACAAAATGCGGCTCAATAATCCTGTTAGCATTTTTTAATATATCTGTACCATCATGAAAGAAATCATCTACAGATGTTGACTTTATTCAGGTGAATCTGAACTAATTTTATGGACACATAAGGCTGTAAACCCAGACCTGACCAACTGAAACAATCCCAGTTCATAACACTGCCCCCACATGCTTGCAATTTAGGCACTAGGCATGATGGGTAAAGACTTTATCAGCTCTATTCACCCTCATGTCACTCTGGAACGGGGTCATTCTGGACTCAAACTATGTGACTTTTTTCCATTGAAACAGTTTAATCTTCATGCTTTATATCAGATTCTATTCACTGTATCAGTTAAAGAATTGGAGCTCAGATGCATTTATCACTGCAGTAATTATCCAATGGAAGTATCTCAACTATTTGCTGAGTTAAATCCAGCTAGGCAGAAATATTGGCTACAGTTTTTTAATCATTATTTTTGAAACATTTATAAAAAGCTTATTGCTTATATGTCTTATCTTTTTTTAAATTTTGGGAACCTGCTTTTTTTTTTTGTTGTTAAGTAGATTTATTTATGTATTTTTTCAGATTTGACAAGTTTTCAGGCTTTACTTAATAATGTTAAATCCTGAATACTGTCACTTCTGCAATGCACCATAACAGAACCTGCTGTGTGACTGTCATTAAACCAAACCAAATAAAGCAGAGAAGATGCTATAAATTTGTCCGATTCACTCAAATAATTAACTAGGAGCTCACAATGTATTACTTGGCAGCTATTTGTAATTTTCTTTTTTTTCCTTTTTTTTTTATACATTGTTAAGGACAAAAACATATTTTGTTTATTAATAGATACAGACATGTTGTTCTGTATTCATTTTCCTTCGCTCACACAGTGATTTCCTCTCAGCATCACAAGAAAGTCCCACGCAGAGACTCTCACAAACGGGTGTTTTTGTAGTTCGCAGGGGTGCTATCGGCAAAGAGTACTCATGTTACAACAGACAGACAAGAAAAAAAAAAAAGTGAGAGATGCAGACAGGAGAGAGAAGAAGATATGGAATAATGGAACTAATGATGAGTGAGAGGAAGCATGAAAGATGGATTTTTTTTTTTTTTTTTTTTTCGTACACGTAATGAAAGCCAATAATTTCACAACTTAAAGTGAGTCTGTATTAAACGTGCAGGTTTCAGAGGTGTGTGTTTTTCTTTTGGCTCAGCTGAGAGGTTAAATCCTAAGCCAGAATGACTAGACCCATCAGACGTTGCAGTGCAGGTATTAGCTAATTATATCAATAATGTTGTGACCATGTGCTTGAGCAGGGTTCAGAATATGGACAACAGAGATTATGAGTATCAGCTGAGGATTTAGGGGCAGAACATGAGCAGATGAGATGATTTTCAGCGCAAGAGCCACGGGGTAGACTTAACAAAACTATGGGCAGAAGATGGAAACAGATGGAGTCAGATAACGCTCTGGAGAGGTTTTTCTGCTGCTTGTTTTAAGAACTGAGCTGTTCTTAAGGAATCCCTCAGTAACAGATTGTCTTTGTAAGAACCTTATCATGTCACAAAGAAGAGTCACTCTAATTGGACTACGAATAACCCCTGCTTTGAAGGCATGCCCATGTCCTAACCACGCCAGATGCACGTTTGACAGAATAAAAAGCCATGTTAGGACGCACTTTACAAATTTAGCACATTTTCAGCGTGTTTTTTTTTTTTTTTTTTTTTTTTTTTGCACAGTAGCAACAAATCTGCACTCATTAAATACTCTTGCTGATGGTTGAATTCTGTTGCTGGTGTAGTGTATTACAGCGAGCTAAATTAATCCAATTTCATAGCAGCCTGGTGAGAGGTGAGGACAGCCGAGCCAAGGCTGCACTAATTAGTCATATATCTGTCACTATTGATTGTATCAGAAAGCCTACCAAAGCCTACGTCTTACATCTGAATCAAACAAACACATGCAAATATGTACATGCAGAGAAGTGCATGTATGCTCAAAAGAATAGCTGATCCTCATTTTTGGGAAACGTCTGATACATAAATATAGGGTTTAATGCGATGTAATTGTGCGAGTGTTGACCTGCTAGTGACAGGCTAAAGATGTGTTAGCTAAACACTGTAGGATATGATGATTATTTTCTGCTGTAAAAATATATATATTGAAATGTACTGTAAAAAATATTGTTTATATCATATTTTACAGTGTGATGGTAATACACTAGATAAAATATCCATAAAAAATAATTACAGTACCCTGACAGATTCTGCTCCCATTCTATGATTTAGTAATTATCACTACACAGTTGAATAATTACAGTAGCAAGAAATTACAATTAACCGATTGTGTAACTTAGTGGGGACTTCCCAGCCCCACGCTGTGTGTGTGTGTGTGTGTGTGTGTGTGTGTGTGTGTGTGTGTGTTAGAGCCTAACCCAGCAGATTACTCCTTTGAGGCCAAGTCCCTGTAGATGACATGTGATAGTAGATTAATAGCTGAACATATTGAAGTCACAATCCCTATTATTTCCCCTTGTATCAGTGTCTAATCAGTTAATATCTAACAGCTGAGGATTTCATCTTTACCACTTCGGTTGTGGTACCACCTTCAGTGCAATGTAAAATTAATTACAGGAAATTGGCTTGTGGTTTGTTTTCTATTTTTCAGCCATGATGTTACTTAACCCTTTAACCCCCGATGTGTTAGCGCTGATGCATTCTGAATGGATGGTTTAGTTTAAAAATTCAGAATAATACAAGGTTTTTTTTGTGTTATCTCACTGATAATTTTGTTCATGGAAGTGATGTACAGGTTTCAAAAAGCAACTGATTTAGAAAAAGAAAAATCCCAAACTAAAACTACTGGAACCAAATTACAACACAAGTCACATTTTGTTTTGTCTTTTTTTTTGGAGGGGGGTGGCATTTTTGTGTTATATTTATTAGTTTCTGTTGATGTTGTTGCTTTTTTTTTTTTAACTACATTTTGTTCATTTATTGTGTTGTTTTTCTTCAATTGTATTCCGTTAGTGCCTTACTTTGTTCATGTTACATATTATTTTGTTTGTTTAATATTTATTTTTATTAATTTTACTGATCACTTTGGCAGTTTTTGTTCATTTTGTTGCTTCTTTTATCTTCTTTTATTTATTTTTTTTTTTTACTGTGGAATTGCTTTAGTCTCCAGAGTTAAAGGGTTAATGCATTACCAATTGTGTTATATTTGCTGAAATGAGAGGGAAGGTTAATGTTACCACCTTTAAATATCATCCTTCGAACTTAAATGAAGTATTAGTGCTGTCAGTAAATCCTAAAACCAATAAAATTATTAAAGCATCTTGTGACAGTCAAAGAGAAAACTACCCCAACAGGAGGAAAAAGTGATATAACAGTATTATAACTCTGTAAGGCTGTTCACTGTCCTTTAACAATACAAAAATTAACAATAAAGCCAAACAATCTACGCTTTATTTCAAACAATAAGAGCTGAAATCTGGGCAAAACTACTAACCTCCCATCTCCTTTCAATCTCTATCATAAGAGTAAATGTAAATACTAGAACTGCAAGCAGTTACACTGGGGGCCAAGCTTCCCTTCACAGTCAGACCCCAGGTCTGTTGAAGCCTGCAGGACTGTGGAATGTGAAATGCAAGCATTCATATTCCATATAGTTCCATTGGTTCTGTGGAACCCTATTGTAATTGTTCTGTTTTTTTATTTTTATTTTTATTTATTTATTTATTTTTATTTTATTTTTAACTGATACTGAAACTGTGCATTGTTTGAAAGAGTTCTTTTGGGGGTCTAATCAATGGGAGTGTGGATGCAAAAAATTATACATGTCCACCAGAAACTTGTGCTATACAAAAAAAACAAACAAACAAAAAAAATCACGTTTGGGGTTATAACTTGCAAAATCAAATTGCACATTCAAAATAGTCATATTCATAGATTCTCTGAAAAGTACTGAATCACATGAGATAGACCATGCCTATTTCTGCCAGATTTTTTTTTATCGGTTTTATCAATGGAGGAATAAAAATGCTACTAAACAAAGAAATAAAAAAATAGAACAATTACAATAGGGTTCCACAGCACCACCGGAACTATGTCCCACAGTCTCAGCCTCCTAATAAGTGCCCTTTTACCACCCTGTAATGTATAATAATTTCATGAAAATGTAATAAAATGTACACTATATATATATATGTGTTTTTGTATGTGTATATGTCTGCCAATGTGTATATATGTGGTCTATGGATGTAAATGTATTTGGTTGGATGTACTCTTGCAGGATACACTGAGTTGGAATCTATAGCAAAACCAAGCAGGTGTGTAAAAATCAAAGTCACGGGGTTGGAGTTCAGGCTCAACACAACTATACTAAATAATTTAAGTAGCAAAAATACTGTGTTGGTGTTTGCCAAGAATAATATGGGTGCCATGGTAGTCAGCATTTTAGCATTCAGTCATTTCATCAGTATAGCTCAACAATGTTGCAGGGAGTAATTTTCCCCTAAACATGATCTTCTGTAAAAAAAAAAAAAAATAAATAAAAAAAAAAGGCATGTCTGTTGGTCCCCTAGCAGAAGGAGAACTTGCCCATCCAGAGTCATTTCTGAAATAAAAAAAAAAAAAAAAATCGTCTTGCCTCAGAGAGAAATGAATATATTGTAGATGGAAGGTCAGTTGTCATATTAATAAAAACAGAGCTGTATGTTCAGTAGCATTGACAGATTTAAGCAGAGTCAGTGTCTATCTGCAGCCAGGCAGACTAGACCTTTAATCCATGCGTGTTAAAGTGAAGCAGAGCCATATGGTTTGCAGTGGATGAGAAGCAGTGATCCTGAGGATGATACGGCCCCAGCTGAACCTTTGTACAGCACATTTACACCATCTGATGTTTATCACAGCACTTCGGTCACAGTCCTGATAGCACTGATCTCACACAATCACATCTCTCATTATTATGGTAAATGGCTTATGTCTATTGACGCAGCTTTTGGAAGTTTTGCTCCTCGTCTCGCACATTTATGATCACATCTTGATCTACATCTGCCACTTTATTTACCTTTATTGTGTATGAAATCACGCTTTGTTATCAATATTGGATGCATAAAATCTTTTTGAATATGTGCGCGAGGACACATGAACGACACAGTTGTACATGACCAACACATGGATGTCCCAAAGAAACTGGCCCTCTTCTTATCTTTGTGATAAAAGGCGAGTAATGCATTATACATTTCCTCTCCTCTTTGGCAGCTCATTATAGTACAGTTAAAGACGGTCTGAAAACAGGTCATTTCTAATGAGACAATGCCTGCTTTACAACCCCACCTTTTTCATTCTTGTCTGATCCTGCAGCTTTATTTTGTCCTGCACAGGTTAAAATAAAGCCAATTATGACTTTGAGTAGTTTTTCTGAATTTTGAAGTTAAAAGTAACTATGTATGATTGCAGTGAACAGTGCACTCATCATTCATACCCTGATCAGTTGTTTATAGGACGTCAGGATCAGTTAGTTTTTCCATGATGTGAGGTAAGAGTCAGTAACATTCACTGATGTATTACAGCAAATGTATAACCACTGCAGCAGATAAAAAGTTGATTAAATTAGGCAGGGATTTATGAACTGTAATGATCGTTCAAAAAAAAACTTTATGAAACAACTGTGATAGTTGATACATATTTAAGGATTTGCTTATTGACTTTTAAATCTTTACTCTAATGTGACATGTCTTGGCCTCATGTTACTCCCTGACCATCACATAACCTCATGGGCAGGTGTAACCTCTCCTTGACTCTGGTGTGTGGTTAACTCTACACCAAACAGTTTAATGCCATTACTCCATGAGAGCAGCTTACTGAGACTAGTCTTGGGCCCCAATCTGTTTTAGGTGATAAATGACACAGAAGCTGTATTATCTGTATATATTTGTTGACATACAGATCATATATATTAGCATCTTCCTCCTGCATGGTGCTGCAGTGGAGTTCCTTTACTTCTGTTGTGTCAATGGGCCCTTATTTTGCAAAAAGTATGAATGGTGGCTGTTTGCTAAACATGTTTGTGCTAAGATAACAATAACAGTAGCATATAGTTTTGTATAACATTTATTCAGTGGACTTCATTTCCTCTCATTTATACTTGCATAAAAATGTGTAGTATTTTGATATATTTCATCTTGTTCTACAATATTGAAGTAAAAAAATAAATAAATTTAAAAAATAAATAAATATATATATATATATATATATATATATATATATATATATATATATATATATATATATATATAAGTGTTGATTTATACAGTGTTAAATCAACACTTAGGCCCTGTCCCATTTCTCCCCCTAACCCTAAAATTTCCCCTAACCCTAGATTTTGCGCGTTCATGTGTAGGGGTAGGGTGTCCCATTACCTAGGGGAGCAAGTGGGAGTGCCCTTAAAATCAACCCTCAAAATGTTGGTTGCGGACTTCGTTTTGAGTGGAAGATGAAATTACCCATGATGCACTGCGAGCTCAGCGAGCCTACTGATTTCTGACAACAAAAATGGCGGCCGCAGCTGGAGGAACTGGACCAGTAATGTTACCTTGTCAAGCTAGCGGTAATGCTAACGTTAATGTTATAAATCGCCAACTATTGAAGAAAAAATACATGAAAATATTTAAATAAATCAACATACCCGAGACAAGACCGAAAGGGAAAGTAGACGGCGAATGCGTCTTCTGTTTGCCGCATTTCTTCTCTGCGCATCCCGAAGGTAAATAAACAGACCCAACACAACAGGCAACACAGCTGGGACCGCCATTTGTCCTCCGTGTAAATAGTAGTCAGCTGCTGTCAGTCTCGCGGAGGGGTGGTTTCATATTTCGCGGGGTAGACTTGTCAGCGTGTGACGTCAGCACGTTTGTTACGTTCACTACGTTCATTTTCAGGGGGAATTATTTCCCCTTGATGAGTGGAATTTACTTTTTAGGGGCACTTAAAACCAAGTGGAAGTTTTAAGGGGGAGAAATGGGACGGGGCCTAATTTAGAGAGTTTATTTAACTTCTTCTAGAGTGTATTTGGTCCCATTGTCTCCAAATTAACACTGCAAAATCTACAGTGTATATAAAGTTAAGCACCATATTTATTTTACTCTATTTTTTTATATTTCTTTATATAAAAGTGCCACATATTCATGTTGCTCATACATAACTTTAAATAGTCCCCCAGAGGACAAATGAAGTTTCTTGAAATAAATTGTGTCTTACAACTGACTTTAACACAACGTATTTGTTCTAACATATGGTCCCATGAGACACCAACAAAATGGGTGGGACCTCTCCACTTCCTGAACACTTAACAAACCACTCTTACTTTCCACCTTTAACAAGCCCATTACATAACAAAACAAAGCACATCATGATAGTTGTACATCTGTATTTTACACCACATTCTCAGAAGACATTAAAATTGTACTGCTTGATAGATGTTTGGCATCACGGAGCAGAAATTCCAGAGAAATTGTCATGATTTGACTGGAAACAATAAAACAACAGTCAACCCCATAGACATCTGCAGTTTTAAACCAACTGTCAACATTTGCAAATATATGTGTATATAGATAGATTTGTAGACTTCTTAATATTCATATTTCCCAGAAATGACATTCCTAGTTTTCTGTTTTTATGGTTATGACTTGATCTTTAAAAAAACATTATATATTTATATTTTTATATATATATTTCCTGGGTTCTTAAAAGACATGGTTTTTTCTATGCATTTTCCATCTCCAGTGGATCTTGCTGACATGGTACACTGAGATTACAGTCATCCGTGGTCTACTATTGAACAGATTTAGACAGTAAATACCTTACTTAGCTCTATCGTAAACAGATCAGATAGGATAGGACTGACGCTGATCTTGTTATGTTGTGTCCTTTTGGAGGAGAAGCAGGATTGAGTTTAGAGCTTGTTAGTTACTAGATATTCTCTTGTCCCAATTAAAGTCAAATTCTTTCATTTTCTTAACTTTTCTTATTTTCTGAGTTGCTTAAAAGTTTGGAAAAACATGTTCTTCTCGTCGTCTGAACCCATTTTATCCTCACAGGGGTCACGCACAGGGGTCACTGGGGGCAGAATCCTGCTACAATGGGTGAAGGCGGGGTACACCCTGTATGAGTCTCCAGTTCATCTCAGGGCTGAACATATATAGATAAAACAATCACTCTCACATTCACACCTATGGACCATTTAGATTAACCAATTAGTGCATGTGTTTGGATGGTGGGAGGAAAGCAGAGTACCTGGAGAAAACCCACACAGACACAGGGAGAACATGCAAACTCCACACAGAAACTCCACACATAGGTTTTATACATTATCCAAACTATGGAAAGTTAGGACGAGTCTTTTTCCTGTATTTCATTCAAACTTTAGTAAGGATACAAAAACAAGGCACATAGGATAAAAGAAAAAAAGATACACAGTAAAAGAGAACAGAAGCAGCATAACTCCATTTGTTACTTACACATACAGGCTCAATCTCTAGTGAGACCACATTCTAGATGTAAACCTTCCAGAGCTACTTATGGGACAGACCAGGGCTTGTACAATTGAGTTTGTTAACTTTATAACTCTGCACATGAATGAATCAATAAAAATGGTGTATATGAGCTGCACAGCATCGAACACCACAATCCACAAACATATGACTCTCACTATAATGTCTTACAACCCTCAGTTGAATGGGAAATGCAGAAACTATGCACTTTTAATTTGAAAAACAATCAAAGTTATTGGAACCAATATGTTTATAGTAAAAAAATTGTTTTTAATATATATATATATATATATATATATATATATACATACATACACACACACACACACACACACACACACACACAGGCATTAACGACTTAATTTTTTTCAAGCCGACTTATCCGTCAATAATTTCGAAGTCGAGTCAATGAGTCGTGATGACATCATCACATTGTCAGCGAAGGAATAACACAGACACACGTCTGTCCAGCAATGAGCACCTTGTATTAAAGTTCACTGTAACCTAACAATGTCCACTTACAAGACACAAGCATCAACATTTTAACCCCAGCAAAACAAAGGCTAACACCTTGAGTTTTCTTTTAAATCTAACTGTACAACATAAGTATGGTGACCATATGTCCACATTTTGTCTCGACTGACATCTGTCCAGACAAAATCTGGACATACGGTCAGCCTATATAAAGTCCACAAACTTTAAACCAGCGGCCGCCAAAACGTACACCACACACCACATCAGGTTTGGGAAAAAAGAGCGTGTTGTCTTAATGCATGTTGTCTGCGCTGCTGCTCATATCACTCAGGTTAGCTAACAGGTGCCTCTTTAGATGCTGTGTGTGTGTGTGTCTGTGGATTCTTTTCATCATAATGGGTGAGGCTCTGCTTCCTCTAACATCACTACTATCCATCTCACTGTTGCAACTGATACGTTTAGAAATGCAGTTTAGCTTGTTTAGTTTAGATGAAAACACAAACATCCACACTAACTACTGACTGTATTCACAACACGCTCTGACTGAAACCATTTGTGACATTTCCTGTATCCACCTACATTTTTCCAGCCTTCTGGTCAAATAATATGATACTTTTCAAGTGTTTGGATATTACTTCCCATGTCTGGATGACAATGTTATTAGTCTGTTTGTGGCTCAATATATTATACTTTCAATTGAAAGGATCTGAATGAATCAAGGCTCACATCAGAATCACATACGTTACAAAGTATGAGTCAATTACTCATATAAGATAGTCTGTGTTTGAAACCAAAGAAGTTGGTCTATTAACTTCAGACCAGCATATTATTTCGTTATTACTTTTTTTTTTAAATGGAAGGTATTTTTCCATTTGACACAAACAAAAAAGATCTTCATAACTTTTGCCCATTGTGTGCCATCTTGTCCCAGAGTTATACAGCTCTCTTTAATTCCATCAGTCAGTCTCTGTAAGCCACGAACAAAAACAACTTTCATCTTGATTGAAAGATGAATAAATAGATGGATCATGCTCACAGCTGGAAGTTTCCTGGACAACATTTTTATAAACCAAAAGAACAGACAGAATTCAAAACTATACTGTCTAGTCATAGTTATCTTTTATCTGTCTTGGTCCACAGTGCAAAAGTAATGTTTCATTTTTAACCTGCATAGCATTAAAAACAGATCTGCTAAAATAATATGGACGTTCTGGTTAAAAATCTACTACAAGACACAATGTTTTATATGAAACTTCTTTTCTGAGTGGATGAATCAGAGTAACTGTAAGATATTTTTCTTGGATTATCATGTTCCTGAAGCTCTGGGTTTAGAATTATTCACTTACACTCTACTGGGGTGACAGAGTTCTCATTGTATCTGAGAAACAAGCCTGTATTTACCACAAAAGTAAGAAAAAAAATGACAAGCCACTGTCATTGATTTGATGGTTTCTCATGTTGTGATTCACTGGGATTTAAATCCAAAGGCTTTACACTTGGTTTAAAAGTTTCATAGAGTTGACATAAGTGGTCAGCAACATAGAACCTCCTGTCTGAAGAACATATTGCATGTTGTTCCACCTCTCTATCTTTTAATTTCTTGTTGTCTGTCATCTGTGTGATGCTGTATTTTGATACTTCTTAGACCTGTAGGGAAACTTCTCTACTCCCTTAATTTCATTCAGAGTTCAGTCCAGTTCATTCATTCATCTTCTGAACTGCGTTATCTTTGAGAGAGTCGTAGTAGCAATGTAGCCCAGTCACCTATGGGTGAAGGCAGTGCACACCCTGGACGTATCTCCAGTTCATTGCAGGGCTGACATATAGAGATGAACCAACAGTCAGTCTTATATTCACACCTGTGGGCAATTTAGATAAACCTATTATTCCAGTGTTTTCCAAACTGGGAGTCAGGACCCTATGCGGGGGACAAATGGAGTCACCTGAAATATTTACTCATTGATTAAAAAAAATTATTCATTTAGAAATATACGGAGAGTTGAAAGAGACAATCACAATATAAAATACATGATAAACTGATGGTGAAACTGAAGCACTGTGGTACTGTTTATCTGTCAAATGTACATTGTGGTTGGTTTCTCTTTCATAATTCATAGTTTGAGTTATTGTTTGTTCAGTATTAATTGTCAGTGTTGTAAATGCAAGCTGGACTGACTGTACGAAAAAAAAAAAATCTAAAATTAAAGTTTTTTGCAACATGGTATAGCAAACTATGACATCATTTTAGCCAAAAAACAATGTAAAAATGCCAGAAAACCTCTCTGCAACACTCTCCTCTTAGTCCAAATAAAAATATTATATAAAAGTATATATATATATATGAATATTAGCGATAGTTAACAAGACATTGTTCACAGAGAAACAAAGACATAAATCAGACAAAAGAAAATTTAACAAAAACAAACCAGCAGAGTAATGACAAATTACAACTATGATAACATCATGCTACAATGAAAAGAAAAGAAATGTTGAGAGCACTTAAACAATATATATATATATATATATATATATATATATATATATATATATATATATATATATATATATATATATATATATATATATATATATATATATATATATATATATATATATATATATATATATATATATATATATATATATCAGAGGTGGGTAATTCCAGGTCCATCAAGTCAAAATCCAACCATGTATTGGTTCAAACCTGTTCATTGAACCAGTCCATTGTGATGAACACAAGCCTCATCCAGATAAATGGGATCATTAGTGGAATCACCTGTGTTCAGTGAACAGGTTTGAATCAATACATGGTTAGACTTTGACTTGATGAACCTGGATTTACCCACCTCTGATATATATATATATATATATATATATATATATATATATATATATATATATATATATATATATATATATATATCCAGCTTGTATTTACAATCGAAGGTGAGTAAGTTATACATTTATTTCTCTATAAAAACTTTTATTTACAAATTTTTGTATATATCTGCCAATTTTTAAGGAAATCTATCAATCCGCAGATTAATATTTTGGATCCGCAGATGGAAAAATACCTCGTGGTATGACTCCCGCTGGCGATGTTTCCGGAAATCTTCGGTCACTTCGCTTGCTAATATTATGCAATGTCTCACCTCTAGATGCTTCTAATTTGTGTTGTACCGAGTCTTTATAATATGAATTAATCATTTGGGTGCATATTTTGTTAATCTGCGCCCTGTATGACTTAACTTAACGAGACCGGTCACAACTTAAATCTCCTCTCCTTTTGTTTCAGTATTAACAATTTGACCGTTAATGGGCGATTTTAGCCCTATTCAAAATTTCATAACTTTCTTAATATTTATCCCAGGAGAATGATACTTATATCACTGGATTCGTATTTGAAAGATCTTTCTTATTGTGGTAATTTCATCTGAATCAATTAAGGTTTGAAATATTTTTGTCTCATACCTATTCCAAGGCCCCCAGTACTACAGTACCTCTCAAACCCTTTAAAAATTATAAAAATGTACAGATTTTGTATGAAATGTGTTAAAATAAAATGTAGATTTAGATTTTAGCCCGTTCAGGCTAACACCAGCGGTTAGTGTAGATACAACCCCCCCCTCCTCCGCGGATTTTAACTGTGAGAGGATGGCTTCTGTCAGACCTGAATACTGTTAGCCCGTCCAGGCTAATGTCGGTGTCCAGGACAGAACAGTTGACCCATGTCTGGGTGAGAATGACGTTGTAGCAGTCCGGTGTATCATGCTTGGCGTTTAAATCCAGCTTCAGGTTGTTTTCCAGTGAGCGTATGTTGGCGAGCAGGACGGCGGTCAGAATGGGTTAGCTCTTAGCTTAGCTGTAAATCCTCCGCGACGGCTGCACTTCTGCCTCCTCCTGCACCGCCTCCGATGTCGGCCTCTGTGGGTGGGAGACTCCCCTGCTCTGTAGTGTCTCCGTAGTCCACATTTTAAAAACTTTTTCTTAAACTAATCATAGTTTGCCGGTCATATATTCTTCTTGCACAGTTTGGCTGAACTTTTGATACTAAAAGCGCTGGTCTAGGTGGAGAAATTACCATTAAAGTGGCTGTGTTACTGGGAGCCACAACAGCTGCTCTGTGATGAATGAGGGTCAAAGGGTAACGGAAAGCATCATGGGTAGCTCCCTCATAGCCAATGGGATGCTACATACAGTACGTACGTGACGTTTTTACGTAAATTACGTAGTTACGTATAGTAATGTACTGTATTTATGTCTCTGAGGTTTGTTTCCTTTCGTAAATAGAATTTTCTTTCGTATTCAGAGACGAAAAGTTGAGGTAAAGGTTAGCTGGGGTTTTTGTAATGTATCTGTATTCTGGGATGCATTTTCCAGAGCCAACAGATGTGGGTTGAATTGTTTCCCCTCTCAACTTTACTTACAGTACAGTGAAAGTTAATAAAAAATAAAATAAAATAGCAAATAACTGTCAAACACTAGAGCTTAAAGTAACTAATTTGCCTTTACATGACTGAACACTCAATAGAGACACAGAATTGACTTCACACCTACTGTATATCATATGACAAAATCTATATTACATGATAACATTTGAGTTGATTGAAGAAGCTGTGCGATACAGTTGAATTCAGAGTGATTCATCACACGACCATTGTCAACACTCCCTTCAGGCTGTTTCCATATGAATCAGATTTGGACTTTATCGATGCTGATTGGCGAGTAAACATAGGTGCATCTGGTCAGCTGAGGACACGGAGCGGAGACAATGTGATCATTACAGTCGGTTTGGCCTGTGGGTCAGGTAATGAAGTGTAGAGAAAGGAAGAAAATGAGGAGAACGAATGGAAAAAACTAGCAGCGAAGGGAGCAAGAGATAAAAGGACGATGCGGGTAAGATGATGACAGGAGGCGATAGAAGGAAAGGAGACTGTAACCGTTGTACAGTGCAGATAGAGATGGTGTGTGTGTGTGTGTGTATGTGGTGTTGGTGGGGGGAGGCAGTGTGTAAGAGAAGAGCAATAAGGCCAGGGTTTTTCAAGGAGACTCACTTTCACTGTCACATTGATCAGACTACTGCATCACACACTCACACACCCAACACCCCTGCTTTTCCTGCACTCTCATTAGGGCTGCTGTGGAAAAAGATAACACTGAAGTGTAGCCATGAGGTTATTTTTAATTTCAAGGGTTGTTTCTGCTATGATTGACGTAGACTGTTAAACATCTTATGAAATATGTTTTTGTGTTGTCTTACTGAGAGTTACTGTGTAAGACTGAGGGGCATCCATTTGGAGGAAAGGCATGTAATATTCATAATTACATTTTCATTAGTGTATAGTAATGATTAAAAAAAAAATGAATAAATAAATAAATAAATATCAGCTGGGTGATACGTCAAGCCGCTTTTTTTTGTATCAGTATTGGCCTGTTGAATTGCCCAATATGCTCAAAAAAAATTTTTAGTGTAGTAATATTTATTAGATTAACTGTTACAATTTTTATTTTCTAAAAAAAAAAAAAAAAAAAAGAAAAAGAAAAAAAATGTAATCTGTATCAGATCCAAATACCATCTTAGAAATATCAGCAGCTTTAATTGGTCATTGGCAAAGACTAATGGGGGGAAAATATAAATAAAACTGTATTAGCCCCAAAAAATATCCATCTCAGTTGATTACTAGAGTTTGGCTTATTTATTTATTATTCATCATTTATTTAAATTATTTTATTCTTTAATGTTTTTTAAACAGGTTGAATGACAATAAAGTAAGCCTTGAACTTTAATAATCACCTAAAATAATATTCTCTGTGTTTTTGTTTCATTGGACTAGGTCATTTACATCTACTTATTGAATAGTTCTCCTGCACAGTGTAATGTTCCAATGCCATATTTCTCAGACAACAGAGAAACTAAACAATGACTCTAGGAGCATTTTTATTGGCCTTATTGTCCTCTGTTCAGTTGGACAAGTTCAGTTGGATTAACATTGAGCACAGCTGTATTTTTTATTCAACTTTAGTTATACAGCCTAGTATCACAAATCAGAGGTTCACTTGAAAATACTTTCTGACCTTTGATCCTCAATTCAAACCAGGACAAACTCCCTTCAAAATATTAGTGTTAGCTAAAAGAATATGTTAGAAATATCAGAAAGAGCAGCAGATGAGGGATTCCCCTTCTAGGACATATAGACAAGGAAAAAAATGTGAATGAAACTAAACATATTATTATGTTCAATAAGATTAACGAGGAGGCATTTAGTCTGTTATAATCAACAACATATCAGCCTTTAAAATATTATATTAAACCATTAAATAAGTTGCCATATTAAAAAATAAATAAATAAATATACTGGTAAATGAGGATAGGACCAATAGGACCAATAGGACCAATAGGACCAAATAAGGACCAATACAACCCACATGTATTTCTGAGCCTATGTTTGGAGCAGATTCTGATATTTATTTCAGTCAAAACAAATATGAGAAAATCTTTAGAAAACAAAAATTGTGACAGTTAACCTAAATGATACTACTACACACACAAAAATTAAATCAGTGTGGATAGCAGTATCCACATTGTATTTGCCTCTCCCTGCACTTTAATTGTATTTATTGATGTATTCTTTTTTTTTTATCTTTGTTTTGTGTGTGCTCAATAAAGAATAAAGAATAAATATCTCCAAAAACATGGAAGTGTTGTGAACTTCACCTGTCAGTAAATCATGGCACGGGAAAAAAAAAAGAGCATATCAGTCAGTGCAACAGGCACAATATATACCCAATATATCAACCAGCTGATACATCAGTCAACAATTTGTATTTAAGATAAAAGATGAAACAGATAGCCTTTGCCCAAACATAAAACCTCACTAAATATCACATATCATTTTACTTGTAAATTAAATAAAGACAGGCTTTTCAGGGGTTAAATGTTAAGACGAGATGTTGCCAGCCATGACTTGTGAACTTCTTCATCTCTGTTCGTTTACTCCAAGAAGTCACCACATCTGGAAAATATAACCCTCCTTGAAACCACAAGTTGACTCTATTTATTGATGGATGTTTCTGGAATGAATGTACATTTCTGAATTGACTAAGGAAACCAGAAGACACACAACAGTATAACAGCAGTACTAACTCATCTTTGGGCTTTTCTGTTTGTCAGTGTTGTTTCTCTGACTACTAAACCCAAAATTGCAACTCTTAAAAATAGCCCAAATGGAATAACCACAGCGTCTAATTTAAAGACTCACGCAGGTACAGAGGTGTATGCATAAGCTGAGGTGTTATTTATAATGCAGTGACAATATGGGCACAGAATATATTAGAGTTGTTGTCTTTGTTCTGCAACGGCTCCTGGGAGGAGCTTTAAAAAGGGGGCAGGGCAGATGTAAAATAAAGGAGCTTGAAAATTTTAGTTAAAAAGAAATACCTTCATGTGCACAAAATATATAAATAACTCCAAACAGAACAGACATTAGCACTGGTGGACACACACACACACACACACACACATAGGGCTACAGGGTGTGCCCAGCATCAACCAGATTGTGCTTGCTCCTCTTCCTCCCGGTGCCCTTATTGGTTCCTGCCCAATCTGGCCATCCAATCACATTGAGCAGAGTGAGTCTGTGCATAGACTTGCAAATAATCTGTGGTTTTACAATAGCACCCTAAAACCACCACTATGTCTGGTCCCTGCTCTGTTCGTTTCTCGATTCTCCAAAAAGTCATGAGTGTCATTGGGTGAAAATAAATGACCTGTCAATGTACTCACCCATCTACTATCACTGCATGTTAGCTCTTTATTTACAGTAACAAATCCCACCTTACTTTCGGGCACATTATGATTTACATCCACGCGTTGTTGCATTTATCTATTTCTATGTTTTCGTGAAATACATCAGTCAAATGTGTTGTGGTTTTCCCAAGCCTTGTCGTTTTGTAGAGTAGAGGTCTATAAAGCTGTAGTGAATTATTAAGCAGGGTGAATTATGGGGCTGGAGTGAGAGAGAGAGAGAGAGAGAGAGAGAGAGAGAGAGAGAGAGAGAGACAGAAACAGAGGGAGAGAGAGAGGTCTGGACAAAAATAGGTCAACCTAACACTGGCAACCCAGGGAAGTAGAAATGATTCTCTCTCTGAGGAGGAGCTTTGTGTGTGTGTGTGTGTGTGTGTGTGTTTGTGTTTTTGTGTAATTCAACAACTCATCGTACTAATTTATATCCCAAAACAAAACAAGAGCAAAAATTCCCTCTAAAGCAACAAAAGGCAGCTAAATGTCAATATACAGGTTCATCTAATTTGTCTTAAAATGTGGAAACACCAGGAGCCACAAATAATTTAAAGGTAGGGTAGGAGATCTTGGAAAACGGTTCCTGTAAGCTATGTTTTTAAAGTATACACACCCATTCCTCTTCGTCAGCCCACCCCTCGAAACCACGCCTTCAAAAATACATCAACACGCATGCTGCCAAAGAGATTCACGAGCATTCACCTTAACTCAACGTTAATTATCATCCTAAATAACAAAACAATAAGCAACATTTATCAGTTTGTATCACATGAAGCTTAACAAACAAAAGGTTTAGAAACATGAAATAAACAACACCCAGTGTTGGTAACTTAGTAAAACCTGCTGGAATATTATGTTTGGTCAATATCTGACATTTTCTCACTGACTGATTAGTATGTCTAAATATTATATAATCATAACGGTATCATCTTACCTATTGAGTAGAGACATGGTCACCTTAGCTTTAGTTTCGAGCCACTTTTCCTTTTTAATTTGACGCCAGCGCTGGAAAGCTGTAGTGATTAGCACCCTTGTCCTGTTCTGTTCTTCACTCAGCTTCCTCATGGATGTAGTTTTTTCAAACACAGTTTTTACTTTGGTTTTGCTGCCCGTTGTCATCTTTTCATAGCTGTTTATGTGAATGTGCAGAAGGTGGAGGGAGGGGGGGTGTGTGTGTCTGTGGGTGGGGGGGGGGGGCATTTGATGGACGTATCAGCAAATCAATCATTGTAAAGTTGATCAGTACAATGATTGGTTTTCCTCTGGATCCACCCTCTAGACTGGACTAAAACATTTTGGGTTTTTTGCAAACATTCTATTTCAGTGCGTAATATGGGATTGTGAAGTGGTATACAAGCAATATGGTAAAAAATGTTCCAAAAAAAGATCTACCATCCCACCTTTAAGTCTAGAAAAACAATCATGCACCTATGCAGGTTTTTGATAATAAGATGAGTAATGGTAATAAAACACAGAATTTATTACAATAGGGGTGTCAAACTTATATAAGTTCAAGGGCCAGAATGATCTCAAATGGATCAGATGAGTAAAATAATAACACAATAAAGATTGATATTAATGTATTTATTTGGAATATGAATGTCAAAAATATGAGAAATAAACAATAACAAAATACTTAAACACAAGACATGACATACTACATATTCAAAGCGGGTTGAGAAGAAACATAACCTATAAACTCCCACCCCTTCTCCTAAATGATTAATAAAAATAATATTCTTCCTAGTCTAAGCACGTCTATATTATATACTATAATATGTCTGTTACTCATCATTAAATAACTCAGTAATAACATAATAAACTATATAAACTATACACATATAGATATATAATATATAAATAATATCAACTGCAAACTTTTCTTTTTGTTTCAGGGTGAAAAAAGTAAAATGACATTCGGAAAATGTTTACATCTACAATCTATCCTTTGGTTGGAACAGTATAGTTATGCTTCAGTTTATCACGTATACATGTACATTATAACTTACAGATTATGAAGGATCGAACCTACCATAATTTAAAAAAAAAAATATATATATATATATATATATATATATATATAGTTTTATATATATATATAACTATATATATATTTATTTTTTTTATTTATTTTTTATTATTTTCATATTTCTTTATATATATATATATATATATATATATATATATATATATATATATATATATATATATATATATATATATAAAGAAATATGAAAATAGTTATCTCCATGACAGATCACAGTACACAAGTACACAAAACATTTGCTAACAGGCAGAATATTGGTAAAATTGCATTTAATTTTTGCATTTGTTTTCATGTTGCACACATTTGTTCTAGTTATTCATATTTATTTGCAAAAGTATACATTTAAACATTTGTCATTTCATTTTCCATTTGTTAACATTAAAAGAATTACAAAAGTTTGGAGGTGTCACTATTTATAGGTTAATATGATCATATTTTACTGGTCTGATCCATTTGAGATTGAATTGGTCTGTATGTGGAACCTGAACAGTAATCATTTTGACACCTTTGTTTTTATTTTGCATTTGACAAATTCATCCCAAGGCTAGATTGGACCATTTGAAGAACCAGTTTTGGCTTTTTTTTTTTTTTTTTTTTTTTTTTTTTGTGAACTAAAGCCTGTCTTGTGTTCAGTTTTTTTGTCCTTTGTCCTTTTGAAGTACATACGTCAAAATTAAGATGTTAAGCTTTTCATTTACATTTACTCTTCATTACCTTCTGAACCACCTTAACCTTTACATTATATTTAGAACTTTCACGAACATCAATCCTGACCTACCTGATGTCAAGTGGTCATCTTGGTCTACACCTGATATTAAAAAGTACTCCAAACATGAATGTGAAAATAAATAAACTCATCCTCTGCCATAGAACATAGAAGAAGAATTCATTTCCAGTTGAAACCGTTTTCCCAGTGCTCTCAGGAACCACTGTTAATATTTTATTATGGACTTCTTGAACTCTTCAGAACACTTTAATATGAAAGCGTGGGTCTTGAGGGTCTTGAGTTTCATTTACACATGCAATGTAAACTGAATAGAGTCTGTCAACCACTCCCAGGATGTACTCTAGTTCAGATTACCAGACCATCCCTGAAAGCATCTTCAGTGCATCCCTAAGTGTGTTTACATCTGCCCTTAGAACTGTCTACATGTTCCAGGTCTGTGAAGTCTATAGAGCTCTTTAAACTCAACATGGTACTGAATCATACACTGGAACCACACTGTTGTGACAGATTTGTGGAACCATCATGATGTGAATCTCCTGTTCCAACACATCTCAACTGGGGTGAGATCAGGTAATTGTGAGATTGCTGAGATTATGGTCATTGAGTTGTAGCATGGGATACTAGTTCAAGTAGATGGACATACTGTAGCTGTACAGGCATGGATGAATATTGGTTATATTACAAGGGGGGTGTCAACTTATGGTCTGTGGCCTGCTGTAGGGTCCATTCTGTCTAATGGAATGGATTTCTAAAATGCAAAAATTACACTGATAATTACACAGTCAAGGGTGTTAGTTTAAATAAAGACAATAAACTCTTCTATGTGTTACAGTGTAAATAAGTAAAATCACATCAAATCATTTACCATTTACATTAACAAATTTAGCACATGCTTTTTTTCAAAGCAAATTACAGAGGAAGATTAACAATTAAGCTCTCTCTCTCTCTCTCTCTCTCTCTCTCTCATTTGTACAGCACTACAATGTTGTACAGAAGAATAAATAAAAAACAAAATACAAGAATAAAATACAAGAATAGACTAAAGACATAAAACAATTAAAACAGTGCCATACAGAAGGAGAAAAAAAATGCAAAATAATAGAATAAAATACAAGAATAGATTAAAAAGACATATAAAAAAACAGATGTACAATTCACAAACAATCGTTTTACAAAAAAATGTGAATAAGCGCAACAAATATGAACAATCTGAAATATCTTATGAGATCTAAATGCAATTTTAACAATATTCTGCTTGTTATTAAATGTTTTGCATTTTTGTAGATCCACTATGATCTGCCAGTTGTTGTACGTAGGATAAACTGAGACATAAAATTGTTAAAAGTACACTTATTTTTCTATTGAAATTTCACATTGTTCATGTTATTCACATTGTTTGTAAATGTAAGCATTTTCACAATGTTTTCACTTTTTTTTTTTCACTCTAAAACAGAGAAATGTTTGGAGTAAACATTATTTATAGGTTATTAGTTAGTTTACTCATCTGAATGTGGCCCCTGAACTAAAATGACTTTGGCACCCTGTATTAAATAAACATATTATAAATAAATAGAATAAAGATTGCTTGGTTAGTGAGGCATAGAGTGAGTTAAGAAATTGATCTGTCATGTGAAAGCTGCAGCAAAAAAAATCAAGACTCAACAGCACATGTCAGGAAATATTTTCATTGGTATATAATTCATGTTTTCTGCATCCACTCTAGTCTCAGTTTCTACACTTGCAGTTTCAACTGTAGCCCATCAGCCTCAAGGTTTGATGTGTTGCGCATTTAGAGAAGCTCCTCTGCACATCTCAACTGCAATGAGTCATTATGTAGATAGTTTCTATACATGTCTATCAGCTCTGGACATGCTCTCAGACCTCTGCCTCAAACTACTATGGGTAAAAAAAACTCAAAACCCCAGCCTTTTTTGTTTTAATTAGTGTCTCATATAAATATCAGCTTTCTGAAACTAAAACCAACACATTCGAAATAACACTTTGTTGCTTGGTTCAAATTTTAGCAGATTTTGAACCACATCTTTTTGTTGAAAATACATTGTTTCTGCCACAATTGGTTCTAGAGATATTTGCAGCCAATAGCTGATACAGTAATAGATGACCAGATGTACCTCATGAAGTTGCCACTTAGCAACAGCTGCTTCCACTACTGTAACACATAAGATGTGGCTTTTAAATATACACTTCACAGCCAATACCTATTGACACCAGATTATTGGACCAATGTGAGATTAAACATGTAGTGCTGTTCATCTACAATGTTCACCTTTGATGTCAGGTGAAATGTGAGCACATGTTACTTTGAGCATTTTAGTTAACATCTTTCCCTATGTCATGTAGCCTTAATAATAATAATAATAATAATAATAATAATAATAATAATAATAATAATAATGATGATGATGATGATGATGATGATGATAATAATAATAATAATAATAATAATAATAATAATAATAATAATAATAATAATAATAATCAGAAGAAGAAGGACCAAGAAATGTCTAAAAGTTCAAAGGAAACCATAAAAAAATCCCATATATGAAATTCAAACACCATCAAACAGTATATGACTGGGGCAGCCCTTTCCTTAGACACACACCTCTGCTTAGTTCTATTAGAATGCTGACTTCTTTCCATGTCGCCACAATCTTTTCCTCTAGCCTTCTCCTGCATGGGGCCACTCACTCCTTCTGGCTACTACCCATGCCAAGCATCTTTAGGATGACTGTTGCTGCTGGTTGGTGTCAGTGATGGTGGTGGTAGGGATAGTTTCCCCAGGATTTCATGATTCTCTCTTTCAGGTCAGCTGCCTTTGTATTTAGTCTGTCTGTTTTTGGGGCTTGGTACACAACCTCGATACTTGGGGGTGATGATGAAACCACCCCAAACTGACCTGTTGTCCTGGCTCACTCTTGCTGTACCATAGATGAGGTACAACACTGCACCTCATCAGTCTCTAGCTGTGATAGTAACTTCTTATTGTGGATATTCAAACACTGAGCTGTTTATTAGTCAGTGAATATGTGGGGTTTGGAAGCAAACATTTCTCCCACATCCTCTGTGTGTACCTTCTCTCACTGGGGTTACTACCGTAGTAGCACTCCATCAGTACCATGTCCTCTGCCCTGCTCCACATGTGTGTTGTTCCAGTAGTAATATCTTGGTTCCCCAACACCTGATGCGGACCTTCTTCCCCCGGGGGTCATCCGAGCCAGTACGACTCTTTCATTTATTGTATCGTTCATCCTGAGGTATTGGCATTTTTACAGCATGAAGGGCCTTGCCCAAGGGCCCACCTGGATCCATACTTCGGCAGAATTCAAACCGGCAACTTTTTCCATTGCCCTCACCTAGCCACCTTTTGTTCCAAAGTCAGTGTTATAAACCACTGCATTATCCAGTCGTGTGTATGTGTGTGTGTGTGTGTGTGTAATGTAGCACACATTAAGTGTATTATTTGGTAAATCCTGTCAGACTGCTCAGGGTGGGTTTCTGCCACTTTACCTTCTATATATAATCTGCTGGTTCTTATGGCTGCTGTTCACATCATAATCCTGCTTGTGCTGTACTGCAGCACAGACAGGAGCAGTTCAGCAAGAGTTCAGGAGAATGCAGAACTATTTTTTTGTCTTGGTTTTTTTTTATTGTGGGGTTTTAGACTGAACATAATATTTTTTCATCAGTGATGCAGTGGAAGAACCTCAAACTCTTATGAGCTATCCCATGAGGGGGACAAAGCTTCACATAATGCAGTGTCACCTCATTCTAACAGGGACTGAGTGTGTAATAGGGTAAAATGCAATATTTGTAAACTTTTTAGGTGTGTACAGATGTAATGAAAGGGTCTAGCCCTTTATCTATTTTGTGTGGATGTGTGCAACTGTGAAGGAGTAAGGAGGTTTATGTGTGTTTGTCTGTAAAAGTGAGAGAGAAAGAAAGAGAGAGAGAGAGGAGAAGCATGACCTACATTTGGCAAAGCTCATCGTATGAGCATGAAACTGCCTAACATCACCCCAGAGCTCCTCAGCACAGAGCCACGCGATTGGCTGCTTTCAGCTCCAGCCTGACAACAGCACTGGCATCACCCAGGGGGAGGGGGAGGGGAGAGCTGAAGAGAGAAAGAGAGGGAGAGAGAGGAAGACATGAGGAGGAGGTACATACATTAAACCGAAATTACATCCAAAAAGAGGGGAAGATGCAAAGAGACGATTGGATGGAGTAGGAAAAGACACAGTGAGAGTGTGAGGAAAAGGTTCCAATTAGAGCCAGTGACAAATGTGTGTGTGCAGTCGTGGATTTAGTTCATTTTCAGGGATAAAAATGTGTCACATTTTACAACCAAAAGTTACTCCTGAAAAGAAACAGCAGAATAAGGCTTATTATTTCGTGTGGAGGTTGGAGTAAAAGCTGAGCAGCCAGTGTTGTGGATAGGACAGCTGTGTAAAGTAAAAATATGAAGTCAATGCTGTGTCCTTCGAAATGACAAAAACTAGTTGTAAGTGTGTGCAGGGATGCTGACTTTGGTGTCCTCGGTCATGTGAGTTGTCACAATAGAGCGAGGATTTGTAGCATGGCACCTCTAGAGCTGATAAGCACACACTGTGGTATACTCACACACACACACACATACACACACTTCCACTATACTGCCTCTGTGTCCCCACTATGTCTGTCTCTCCCTTTCTGTTTCTCTTTCTTTCCCTGAGATCCCCAGGCACAAGGCATTATGGGAATCACTCTGGCACGGCTCTCGCTTTTCACAGCTTTAATCTTTAAGTTGTTTCCATAGAAACGACTACATTCAGTTAGTTGATAGCTGTCAGATGGCTCTTAAAGCTAGACGTAAAGAAGAATGGGTCCACTCTCTCTCCCCGACTCATCAGCAGAGGAACATCTGAGTCACTACAGCCGTATTGATCCATTGATTCTAAATAATGAAGAGTCACTATAATGAAGCCGGTCTGAAGCAACTGGAATTTCTTTTTTCTGTCCTGAACTACATGTGATGCTGCTGCTTGGAGTTGTTAAGTGATGTATTGTGATATTTGAGGGTTCATCTGAGCTGATGTGAGGGACACAGCAGGTGATATTTGGTATGTGATGTGTTTAGTGAAGCAGAGGTTATCTCAGGTTGACAGAACAGCAGTAGACCCCCCCCCCCCCCCCCTCCTCCTCCTCCTCCTCCTTTCATGAGGCATAGTAAGTTGGTGTTTCCTAGTTTTCTTGAAAAGCTCTTTCATCCCCTCCTCCACCTTCTTTCTGTCTTTACTCGTGTCGCAATCTCACACTTTATCACATCACAAAGTTTAGAAAATGAAAACATCAGCTCCATTGGTTGAAGGGGATGCCCCTCAATAGCCGGTTTGGGTGATCTCTATTGTATATGAGTCCCCTACATCCTCCTCTGTCCTTGCCCCCCCCCCCCTGTCCTTTATCCAATTAAGGCAAACATCCCACTCTACTGTAAAAGTAAACATGATATTAACAGGGAAGTTTGGATTAACTCATTTTGCACCCGACAAAAATTACCAAGAGACTAAAAATGTGCAGGCATGTTTGCACCTGTAACACACAACCAGTCACAAATGCACACACCCATTCACACTATGACCAGCGGTAGGAGTCTTCCTCAACACACGCACAGCAGGAGATCACCCCCTCCCTGCATATGTGCTGGTTTCCATGGAGACACGCAGTTAAAAATAACATGGGCGATGGCTTGTCTTGTGCCATTCCACCAACATGGCTGAAGCATCCACAAACACACACACACACAAAGAGAGGCACAATAATGCTGGCTAAAGTCTCGTTGACAATCTCACACAGAGAAAAAGGTGAAAACACTCAAGACACACACACACACACACACACACATTACTGACAGTGGCAGTTATTCCCACCCTCCTACTACTGGTCTGAGCAGAGGTGTAATCAGATGTTATGTTAAGGAGGAAACAAAAGATACTGTACCACTATAAAAAAAAATTTTATTAAAAAAAAACAATATTTATTTGTTTCCTTTTTTGAAAATGTTTTAGTTAAATTCATATGTTTACACATGATTTATTCTATACTGTTTAATTCCCATGTAAGAATAGAATACATGACGCATTACATGGTTCCTTAATTATCTTGATGTTACACTTTATCCCATAGAGGATAAAATATTTTGCCTTTTCACCTGAAATTATTAATTATTGGTAGATAAAGGATAACTGGGACTCAGTATGTAATCATACCACCTGCTCAAAGGTGATTACTGATGTGTATAAATAGGAATAAAAAGAGGAATGTGTCTGAAAATACAATTATTCCAACTTTATAGACAACAACGTATTATCGTCCTTTGGATATTTGAAGCTATAACTACTGAATATGATCTATAGTTAAGCTGGAGAATAGTTTGTACTGTCACATAGACTTATCAGAGGTTGTAGACCCCATGAGCTTCACTGGATAACATATGTTAGTACCGCGATCTCCAACCTTTTTTGACTTGTTGCCCCAGTTTAACATTTCTGATGTCCTCAGGCACTCAAAATGGAGCCATTTATTTATGTATTTTTTTCCTAAAATTAATTTGTTTTTGATCATGTAATAGTTTGCTATACTACGTTGCAAATTAACATCAATTTTAGATGTTATAATATATTATTATGGATGGAGGCAGACAAGCCAGGTGTAGATATTACTGCACAAAGTCAGGATTAGATTTTCCTTGGTCAGGATATGTACAGTCAGGCCAGCTTGTATTTACGAAGTTGATAATTAATACTGAACAAACAATAACTCAAACTATGAATTATGAAAGAGCTGCAGCATCTGATACTGACCACAATGAACATTTGACAGATAAATAGTACCACAGTGCTTCAGTGTCAGACTCACAGTTTGTCATGTCTTTTATGGATTGTGATTGTCTCTGTTAACTCACCATATATATTTTATAAGTAAGGGCTTATTTTTATTTTTATCAAGTACTACAAAATTTAATTCAAGTAAACCCATATGGAGTTCCAACCCTAAGGTTGAAAATCACTGTTAGTAATAAAAAAAAAAAAAAATTTTCCTCTCGCCCCACGTGGGCGGTGTCTCCTTCAGACTCGGGTCCTCTACCAGAGGCCTGGGAGCCTGAGGGTTCTGCGCAGGATCTTAGCTGTTCCTAGCAATGCGCTCTTTTGTAGAGATCTCTGATGTTGTTCCTGGTATTTGCTGGAGCCATTCTCCCAGCTTGGGGGTCACTGCCCCTAATGCTCCGATCACTACTGGTATCACTGTTGCCTTCACACTCCACATTTTCTCTAACTCCTCTTTTAGCCCTTGGTATTTCTCAAGCTTCTCATGTTCTTTCTTTTTGATGTTGCTATCACTGGGGACTGCTACATCTATCACCACCACTGTCTTCTCATGTTTATCCACCACCACTATGTCAGGCTGATTGGCCATCACCATCTTGTCAGTCTGGATCTGGAAGTCCCACAGGATCTTGGCCTGTTTGTTCTCTGTCACCTTTGGGGGGTTCTCCCATCTTGACCCTGGGACCTCCAGTCCATACTCTTTACAGATGTTCCTGTACAGTATGCCCGCTACCTGGTTATGCCTCTCCATGTATGCCTTGCCTGCCAGCATCTTACACCCTGCTGTGATGTGCTGGACTGTTTCAGGGGCTTCTCTACACAGCCTACACCTGGGGTCCTGTCTGATGTGGTAGACCCCGGCCTCTATTGCTCTGGTGTTCAGGGCTTGTTCTTGTGCAGCCATGAGTAGCGCCTCTGTGCTGTCCTTTAGTCCAGCCTTTTCCAGCCACTGGTATGGCTTTTCCATATCAGCCACTTCCTCAATTTGTTGATGGTACACGCCATGCAAGGGTTTGTCCTTCCATGATAGCCCCTCTGGTTCCTCGACCTTACTGGGCTTTTGTTGCCTGAGGCATTCACTTAGCAGTTGGTCATTGGGGGCCATTTTCTGGAGGTTCGCCGTTTCCTCCTGGACAGTAGTTCTGACACTTACTAGTCCTCGGCCCCCTTCCTTTCGCTTAGTGTACAGCCTCAGGACACTGGACTTGGGGTGGAACCCTCCATGCATGGTAAGGAGTTTCCTTGTCTTGATATCAGTGGCTTGTATCTCTTCCAGTGGCCAGGATATTATCCCAGCTGGGTATCTGATTACTGGCAGGGCATAGGTGTTAATGGCCTGGATCTTATTTTTGCCGTTCAGCTGACTTTTCAGGACCTGCCTTACCCTCTGTAGGTATTTGGCTGTGGCTGACTTCCGAGCTGCCTCCTCATGATTACCATTTGTCTGTGGGATCCCTAGGTATTTGTAACTTTCCTGCACATCTGTGATGTTCCCTTCAGGTAGGTCAACCCCTTCAGTTGTGATCACCTTTCCTCTTCTAGATATCATCCGCCCACATTTATCTAGTCCGAATGACATCCCAATGTCTTTGCTGTAGATCCGGGTGAGGTGAATTAGGGAATCAATGTCACGCTCATTCTTGGCATACAGCTTGATGTCATCCATGTAGAGGAGGTGGTTGATGGATGTTCCACTTCGGAACTGGTATCCGAAGCCACTCTTTGAGATGATCTGGCTGAGGGGGTTTAGGCCTATGCAGAACAGCAGGGGGGACAGAGCATCTCCTTGGTAAATGCCACATCTGATGCTCACTTGTGCAATTGGCTTTGAGTTGGCTTCCAGAGTTATATATATATATATATATATATATATAAGAAAAAAAACAAATAAAAAAACTGCTTTTGTGGAGTCATAAGGGATAAAAAAAAAGAGTATAAAACTGTCAAATAAAACCCTGCTACAGAATCCATGCACAGTATTACTATATTTAATCCAAGCCCAAAAACCTCCTAGTAAAGTTGTTTTGGATTTTAGTTATTGAATTTGTTATTTCATTCACTGACTGCTGCAGCAGTACTGATGACTGGGGAAGAGCTGACGTGACAACACCTGATACAACATGATACTAAACCTTCAAGATAAGAACAGTTGTGTGTGAGCAGTATATTCCCCACCACCAGGGACTGGTTTTTTATCACCTTTAAATCACATATTTCCCAGTCATATTTTTTGTTTAATTTTGATTTTGTTGATGTCTGTTTAAAAATCTGAAATTGATTCTACATTAATTTTTAAATTAATTTCTTTTCCTTTTTTGGCTTGTTAAATATTTTTTCCTTGTTAAAGATTTTTGGAGGCATTTTGCCTTCTTCCAAATTCTGAGTTTAAGGAATAAGGGTTTAAAATTATAAAGTTAGGAGATAAATGTGATAATTGTATTCAAATCAACAACTTATAAATAGATAATGCATCACACATGTTCATTTTTCTTCACTGAGATACTGAGAAAACACAATAAACACAGAGGTGTGTTGTACTAATCAACCTTTTATGATATGAATTATTATTTTTGCATTATTTTTTTCCTCCAAAACGTCAAAGTTTAGCTTGAACATGTTGTTTTGCTCCACAATGCAGTGATTTTTCGCCTCCATTAAGCTGTTTACAACAGTGTGATCGCGTCTGCAGATTTGTTTTTGAGTTGGATCATCCCTTTAGTAATTCTCAACATACAAAGACCATATAATAATCATATAACCACACGCACAAATCTACTCTTCACTGAGTACTACGCATGTCCAGGCACCATTGTCTCTGTGTAGTGTTCATGTTTTGCCACTAAGGGGCAGTGTAGGAGCATTTTCATTGATGTAATAGTGGGTAAACAGTGAGTGCAGAGCAACAAAATAATCCCCTGAACCTTTAATCTGCTGTTATGTTGTTGATATTTTTTCTGGCTTGTCCGGCTCAGTGACGTGTGATGCTATAAATAAAACTTTTGGCTACATTTTGTTGGCTGTGACTAAACTCTGCTCACCATCACAAAGACACCTTAAGCCATCACACACACTAGTACATGGAAAACTGCACACAATCACAGACACACTTGTACTAACATGAATGTAGTGTAGGTCAGAGGGGCAGAACCGAGAGGCGGGCTGAACAATAGTGCAGGTGTGCAGCTGCAGGATGAGGGATGGGGCAAAGGAAATGGGGGTAACATGATTTATTCATTTTGGGAGGAAGGAGCATAGAGATAGAATAAATAGAGACAAAGCAGACACGAAGGAAGCAGGCAGGCAGCCAGACAGGACAGGCAATATGAATACTGTCAACATATTATTTTCAAATCTAATAGGTTGTAAAATTATGTAATTCACCAGATTAATCCATTTTATTTGATTTCTTTTGTAACTGGGTAAGGAAGCAGAAAAAAAAAATCCTAAAATAAAAACTGAAATTAAGCTGTGTAAACCTTGGATTACCAGATGGCATTTTAAAATTTCAATGGGAAAATACTGTTGAATATGCAGCGCTGAAATGACATGACCACCAGCCTTTGGTAGAACAGACTGGAGTATTAAAGTTTTGATTTGCCTGCGGTTTCAAAACAACACTCACATTATCTGCAAAATGAATGGAGCGTGTCTAAACAGACACAGCCTCATGTAAGAGGTCAGTGAGTCAGCCAAACGTATGTATACACACATCAGGAAAAGAAAAACTTGCATAAATATTTCAATATCAAATGTATTCAGACATCACTAGATTAATACAAGTTACCTTTAGCCTGTACAATTACAAGAGGTGTGCAGACATTTATGTGTATGGTAAACTACTGCTTTGGTAACGCTGGTCAAAGTGTTCTAATGATTTAACACCTGCAGACTTTTTACCTTTAGGGGACTCTAAATGATGTTGTGTCGCAGGACAACAATCAAACATACAACACTTCAGAGTCACACTGCTAGCAACTGAACATTTATGTAAATTAAGCAAAGATGAATGCATTCTGTATTGTACAGTAGACATGGCACAGAGGAGATTGACTGACAATGGTCCCTTAGCCAATCAGGGCGCAGAACACAATGTAGACTCATACATTGTAAAATAATAATAATAATAATAATAATAATAATAATAATAATAATAATAATAATAATAATAATAATAATAATAATAATAATAATAATAATAAAGAACATGTAAAATTACACTAAAAAATCTGTGAAACTGTTGTAGTGAGGGATAACTGTACTATTTTTTCTTAAACTATGGTACAATTAACAATGGGTATTGCTTCATGGATACAAATGACGCAATCATAAGCTTTTTCTTTCATCATATCATCAGGGCATATATAGCTGTATATACCCTGATGAAGACTGTTGGCTGCAACGCGTAGGCTGATGTGTTTTATGTTTTGCATTGTTTTACTAATACTTTTTAATATATTTTTTTAAATCTCAGATTGCCTTTGCTTTTTCCTCCTCTTCTGGACTTTAACCTCACCCGGTACAGATTAGCACCTGAGTTACATCATTTACTCAGTCTCCTGAACGCTCATAGCCCTTTTCTGCGTACACTTTTATATTTATTTATTTATTTATTTTAAATATAATGTCTTTTTCAGTGTATTTTTTAAAAGTACAACAGTGAAACTCTTGTCCAATACAAACTACAAACTGCATTGCAGGGTCTCAGGGGGATATCATATTAGACTGTATTAAACCTAAACTAAAATAAGTTTTACACCCCTGATGTATCTGAACAATAAATCAGATTTAATAAATAATTTTTCCAACATCAATAAAAACAAGTGGTACTTACTTGGAACATATTAATACAATTTGAACAGGTTTAGAATTGAGTGATCTGTACATAAAAACAAGTTTGAGGAGTGGGTTTTAAGTGGCTTAAAAGATGACAGTGATTAAAAGATTCAGCTTGATCTCCTCAAGCAGCAAAAGAACTTAAGAACTTATCCAAGAAGCTCAGGTTACCATCGACTTCATCCAAAGCTGAAACATACACCATCCAGCTCTGATGTATCATAGATCGCTCAATATTACCTCTGACAAATAACCTCAGGGGCGAGCTATTAGATATCTCCCAGCAGTCCTGTTTAGGTAAACTGTTGTAAATAAATGAGACAAGCCAAGAGGATGTCTGTGGTTTCATAATCAGGTCTGTGTTTTGGTTCGTCTGTGCTCATGTTGTCCATTGTGGGGACGGCGTGTCTGGACACATGGGGGTTCACATGTGGGCAGATATTTTCGGTGCATGTTTGTGATGTTCCTGACCACGGAGGGAGGCGGAAAGCTCCTTGAACAGAGTGCCAGCACCACCGGCTCTACTCCAAAGTCAGTGAACTGCCAGAGCTGCAGATTACAGCAGATTACCAGGCAGGGTGCTCATACACTCTCTCTATGTCTCTGTGTCTGTTTGCATGTGCTTCGTACTGTTTATTTTACAACCTCATGGGGATAGCAACTCTACATATTCAGTGCAGACAAAGCAAAAGCTTGCTTGACATAAATTGTTATAGGATAATTAATAATATACGTTAATTAAACTGGAAGGTCAGTAAGTATTGCCTATAGTTTACAATGACTTCAAATAACAATAACAGAATACAAAAAAAAAAAAACATTTATTCAGTTTTATTACATTTTTCTCTCAATTTCTTGACGTCTTTTTCTTATTATATTCATTTTTCACCACCTAAGAGTTTTATCATTTCAGTCTTCTCTATGACAAAAGTGACAATAAAGCTGTCTCATCTCTCGTCATCTGAACCCACTAGGGTCACGGGGGTCACTGGGAATCTAATCCAGCTACAGTGGGTGAAGGTGGGGTACACCCTGTATGAGTCTCCAGTTCATCTCAGGGCTGAACATATATAGACAAACAATCACTCTCACATTCACACCTATGGACAATTTAATTTAACCAATTAACCTATCAGTGCATGTGTTTGTAGGAAACGCACACAGACATGGGGAGAACATGCAAACTCCACACAGAAAGGTCTGGTGTGGGAATTGAACCAGGGACTTAGTGCTAACCACTGCACCACCGTGCCGACAATAAAGCTGACTGAAAATACAGAGTAAAAATACACACTAAAATTAAATTAACCTACAAATATCCACTAGTGACCAAAATCATCTACTGATCAAAAATGTTTAATACACTAATGCTATCAACACATGTAAAAAAAAAAAAAAAAAAAAAAGGTGTAAAATACACGTTTGTCATCTTTCATAGTCATCAGATATGATCCATGTGGAGGTTCAGAGGCTCTGTAGTTACCATAGAAACACTGTCATCGTCTGCATCAATGACAGTGCATGGAGTCACTTGTTTTTACAGTGAGTTATTGACATATTTGTTGAAAAAGTCAGTTTTTCTTCAGTTTTTATCCATTTTGACATTACAATATTAAAATTTTTATTAACATCTAAATTAAATGTAGGAAATTAAATATAGGAAAACACAGGATTTAAAGAAAAAAAAGCAAAATACAGACAATGATAATATAATAAACAATGATAAATTGTTTAAGAAAGGTTAAATATAGACAAACTGCCAGCTGGTCTTTATGGGTTAATGTAGGTACAGAAAAAAAACAAAAAAAACAATTAAAACACCATACACCAAAACATCAAGTGAAACACCAAAAGAGGAAACACCAGTAATGTAAAGTACATGCAGACAGTGGATCAGTGAATGAGACCAGAGAATTCAGATGTAAGCTGCTCTGGAAAAAGTTACATAAAAACTAAAAGCAGATTTTCCAAGTTGGGTAAAAACATGTACTTGTTGTGAAGCCAGTCATCAGATTGAGTTTCCTGAAGGCCACTAACAAGGATGTGATATTGGATGGTAGTTTCCAAGGAAGAGCTTTATTAATGAGGTGTAATTTACACTTAAGGGATTTAAACATTTTACAAGACCAACGTAATATGTAATGAAATAACAGACAGATGTTGCAACATATGTTGAACATTCATAGTCTAAGTGACCTGTCTGGAATAAACCTACATCTTATCGAGTGCATTTCTATCAATTCTTGTACTTTACTACACTGTAGATTTTGCAGTGTTAATTTGGAGACAATTGGACCAAATACACTCTAGAAGAAATTAAATAAACTCTCTAAGTGTTGATTTAACACTGCAAAATTTACTGTGTACTTGTTCCTTGTATCTGTATCAATATTTCCTAAAAAAAAATCTGTCCAGAACTTTTTGTGTTATCTTGCTGCAAAACACACATGTCTCCTCCACATACCTCCACCATTCACCACCAAAATGTAATCAGTTGTTCCTTGTGCCAGTATCAATATTTCCTGAAAATTTCAGTCAAATCCATCAATAACTTTTTTTGGTTATGTTGCAGACAGACAAACAGACAGACAGATAAAGAGCAGCAATTGCATTCCTTGGTGGTGTAATAAATGGTAAATGGACTGTACTTATATAGTGCATTATATACACCACTTAGTGCCCAAAGCGCTTTAAAATTCCTCACATTCACCCATTCACACAGACTCATACACCAGTCGACATCTGCTGCCAATACACCAGTGCTGCCTGACCCTACTGGGAGCAACTTAAGGTTCAGTGCCTTGCCTAAGGACACTTCGACATGTGCACAGCCAGAGGCCAGTGGATTTTTTTCGATAACCGCCCGCTGCCAATGGCGACGAGTTTTGTCACTTCAGATTCACTGTACCATATCACTCCGCAGGTAGTTCGGCCACTTTGAAAGTAAATATTCACTACGATGTAATGGTTATTTTATCCGGTCTGTTAGAGTAGTAGCATTAATAAACTGTAATAACCCGTAGAATAAGCGGGATAATAATCGAAAAATATTTCCCTTCGGGGTGTTGTTCGGCCCCGTTGGGAAATATTTTTCTGATAGTGTCCCTTGCTAAAATTAAACAAAATGCGGGAAGGTAGTAGCAAAGGATCTGAAAAAAGTAAAAGGTGTTTGGAGAGTTTGTAAAAAAAGGGGGTCTATGTAGGACTCTGGTAGTGACCCTGTGTTCATTGTCTGTTCTAGTCACATCACTTTAGTTTGAAAATGTAAATCTTTTCTGACAATGTAAGAAGCAAAATGTACAGATATTTATGCAAACATGGATTAAAAGTAAAAAAAAAAAAAAAAAAAGTTGCCAGAAAAAAAATACTCAAGTAAAGTACAGACACCTACCTAAAAAAAAAACTACATAAATATACTAAAGAAACACTCATCTCACCTTAAGTACAGAATGAAACGCTGCATAAAATAGTTCGACAACTTTCTATAAATCAAATTATGACATGAAATGAGGTAATTCTGTTGCCTTGTTTTGTTTTAACATTCCAGGATTATTTTACTGGAAAAGGTTTTACGGCAACACAAGTCAAGTGTTCATTTTGACACACACTTAGATCATCGCTCAATGCAATAGAGGGATTGAGCACGTGATACATATTCCCAGCATGCGGTGGATTAATACATTAATACTCTGTGCCCCCCCCCCCCTTCACATATTCCTGCATCATAAAGAGATTACGGTCAGGGGCAGGCCATGCCCAGATGGGATCCTACCATCTAACGTGGACTGAAGGGGGTGATTCACAGTGATGTGGGATGTGACACAGAGTCACGCTTGAGTATGTGATGAAACTGAGGTCTATCATTTCTTGCAGTTGTGATTTGGCTCTGAGCAAAACTAAGCATAAAGCACCAAACAAGTTCTTGGCTGGTGAGGAAAATGTTTCTTTTTCGTGATGAATTGGGCCGGCTGAGGGGAGGAGAGAGCAGGGACAGCAGGTGGGTGGGTGAGGAGGTAGAGGGGGAGGGTCTGGGTCTGCAGATGTTGCTACCCTGGATGATGGACTTGCACAGGAATGTTTTAGAAAGGGGTCTGCACATGTAAATAAAGTGAGGAACGAGCACCCTGAAGGATAAAGGAAGGAGTAATATAGAGAAGCAGAGAAAGAGAAGGAGAAGATAGTGGACGACTGCAGAACATGGCTTTGGCTTGTCTAGGTCTGGGCTGTACTCCTGTCAGATCCAAAGGTACCATCTTTGATATAAGAGTGAAGCAAAAAGCCTTTTATTATGCCTTTAGTGTTTTAGAATTAATTAATGCTGATTAAATTAAATGTGGTGTCAGTGTAAGAGTATGATGTGGTTATAAAATCACATGACATTCATCTCATTATAGAGACAAACATATCATTTTGTGTGTATTACATCAGAATATGTATTTTCAGTACATTACAGATATGGAAATATTAACCGGTTAGAGGTCATTTACAATGTGAAGTAGCATCACAAGCTTCATAAACAAACCTGTGGTTAAAAACAAAACTATAGAGCAAAAGCATGAAAAAAAAAAACTGCAATTAACAATGAAACAGGAACTAAAAAGAAATTGTAAATCAACATCTACTTTTGTTTTCTCCCTAATGATAATAATGTTCAAGAATAAATTACCTCTAATTCTCTTTAAAAATTATATTTTATCACTTCCATCGTGCCTTATTTAATTATTATTATATACTTGTTTACATTATGTGGCAGCTTGCAAATATTCTTTTTCTCTGCATTTAACATTTAGCACCATTTTTTTCAGGGAAGATCAGGTATTTTCCTATAGAAGATCATAAAAGATGAGGCTAATTATTGTATCAGAACACAGAAAACTGAAGAAAAACTGACCGTTTCATTAACTGAACATAAAAACTAGCATACACAATGACTATTAATTGATAAAACCTCATGAGTGTTACTGCTGGATCAATCAGAAGGTGACTGTGTTTCATGTTCACTCTAGAGCCACTGAAAAGTGTCTAAAATTATCATATCTGAGGCCAGTAAAAAGCTGAGGACCTACATTTTCCTAAATAATTCAAATATATGAATATGATTAGTGATTAAAAGACACAAAACATTTTAGATCAGTCATGTATTTTGTTCCTAAGTTAGTGTTTAGATATTTAAAGGTTGAATCAGGGCTTTTTTCTCGTAATAATGTTAAATCAATAAAGTGGCAAAAACTCGTACATTTCTAGAAAGGGCAGTCATAAAATTATCTAAACCGAAACTGAAATCACAAACTAAACTGAAGGACTACAGTAAGTAAAAAGGGCAGAGAAAAAAGTACAGTTTGTCTTCTCCAAAACTAGCCGGCTACTGTTTCTTATAACAACTGTCTACTATGACAAGACTGTGCAGCTAGTGCTATAGGGAGTGTGCAGCATGACCCAGATACACCCTAATACATTCTCCACTAATGACTTACATTCACTCACATCTGGACCAGAGAGAGAGAGAGAGAGAGATGTGAAACCATATAGCTACAGTGAGAGAGAGAGAGAGAGAGAGAGAGAGAGAGAAAGAGAGAGAGAGAGAGAGAGAGAGAGCTTGAAGACAATGGTACATGGAGTCAGTTTTGTAAATGTCATGGATGATCACGCTGAGTTGTGATGTCTTAATAGCGTAGTAGCACAGCTCTCCTTTGAGCTCTAAACAAGTGTGAGGTTTGTGTTTGTACAACAGTTTGTGTTTCCGCTGCTAACTGTGGTTTTAGATTTCCGTAGCAAACAGTTCATCATCATCATCTTTGAAATGTAAACATAAAAATGAATTCTTTTGGAGGTTTGAAATGTGTTTACCTTAATTATTTGGCTCCAGTTTTTTTTGTTGTTTTATAGTCATGCTCACCATTAATACTGTCTTATTTTTTCTCAACTTTGGGAGAAAATTGGAACAAATGTTTTCAGACAGAAATATTGAATTTAGAACTACTCTTTGAAGTTATTGAAGAGATAAGATAAGATAAGATAAGATAAGATAAGATAAGATAAGATAAGATAAGATAAGATAAGATAAGATAAGATAAGATAAGATAAGATAAGATAAGATAAGATAAGATAAGACTTTATTAATCCCTAAGGAAATTGTTTTGCCAGATCACTTGAAACAGACAATAGAGCATCGGAAGAAATAGTGTCTAAGTGTCTAGAAAATAAGTGTCATTAAAATAAGTGTGTGTACATATTGCACCTGGCATTGAGCTTAAAGTGACCTATGGTATTGAGGTTGGTATTGCACATGACGATGTAAAAGAAAATAATAATAATAATAATAATAATAATAATAATAATAATAATAATAATAATAATAATAATAATAATAATAATAATAATTTAACATGATGTTGAAGGTAGTATTGCACATGGTTTAGAATAATAAATATACTATTGGACATGATAATGAAAAGAATGCCAAAATGTTAGTTACCTCTGCCAGATAGTTTATGTTTTCATCAGGGTTTGTCTGTTTGTTTGTCTGTAAACAAGATAAATCAAAAATTTGTGGAAGGATTTTCATGAAATTTTCAGGAAATGTTGATAGTGGTACAAGGAACAAATTATTACATTTTGGACTTTGACATCTCTGCTCTAATGTATGTTACTTTATGAAGTAAATGAAGTATATGTCAAACTGGGAAAAAGTATTTATCCCTGGTCATTCATTCACTGTAAAATAATTTTCCCACCTCACCTGAGCATGTAAGTCTACTGCAAAAATAATACATTTAGGCCTAGAGCCGTCCACGTGATCTGTATTTTGCGAGATCTTCTTTCAACAGTGCTGTCATCATTCAAAAGTGTGGAATTAAACAATTTACAATGTTACGACCCTTTTTGAAGTATCTCAGAGTGTTGAAATCACATTGAACATCCTGAGGAGAATGTCCTAAGCACCGCCCCCCGTCCGTCCGTCCGGCTGATCCAATCTAACATTTACCATTGAAATACATTGAGCGGAAGCTAATTATAACTATATACGTAGAGTTTTGAAACAAAGCTCTTCAAATGCTGTAGTCTGAAGGAGGACAACAAGACAGATAGTCTATACCAGTGTTTATTCAACTTTGTGGTCACCTGAAAACTTCTAGTAATAAAACAAAAAAAACGTGTTGTAATAAAAAAAAAAAAAAGTATGGTGAGTTGAGAGTTAAGAATAATCCATAAAATATATGACAAACTGAGTCTGAAACTGAAGCACTGTGCTACTGTTTATCTGTCAAATGTTCATTGTGATCAGTTTCAGATGCTGCAGCTCTTTCTTAATTCATAGTTTGAGTTATTCTTTGTTCATAATCCATTGTCAGCCTTGTAAATACAAGCTGGACTGACTACATATCCGGACCAAGGAAAATCGAATTCTCACTTTGTGCAGTGATATCTACACCTGCCCATATTAATATATATTATATAGACTAAATGTCATCTAAAATTAATGTTTATTTGCAACATAATATAGCATACTATTACACAATCAAAAACTAATTAATTTTAACAACAAAAACAGTCTGTTTTAAATGTTTGGGATCTCCAGAAATGTGTGTGTGGCTCCCATGCTAGGTTTCAGAGTCAATTACAGAAAAGGAAAAAGAGGTGCAGGGCAGCAAGGAAATGAAAAAGACCAGATGTCATGATGGGTGAGGTGGAAATAAGACTCAGATGACCAGTGTTGAAGGGAGAACAGATGTAATAAAAACAGAAGCAAAATCATGACAAAGATAGAGAA
The DNA here is from genome assembly GCA_020466265.1 of Siphamia tubifer. Lineage (NCBI taxonomy): Eukaryota > Metazoa > Chordata > Actinopteri > Kurtiformes > Apogonidae > Siphamia > Siphamia tubifer. The sequence continues at coordinate 40,756,962 of CM035785.1, read as the reverse complement.
AACAAAACCTAGGGGTTGATCAGCCAGAGTCCGTGGTGATGAAATAAATGCCTGGGTTATGGTGACAAGGGGGAATGGACAGTGTGTCTGTATTATGGAGGTGACAAAAGTGAAATGGTCCCACACTGGAAACTGCAAGCCTCACTTTTTAAATAGTTGCAGATCAGCAATGACTTGCAGCTGCACGGTGCGGGCCAGGTGAAACTGGAGTGGATCTGGGGGAAAGGTTGTGACACCATATTAACCTCCCTGGGACATTTTGTTTGTGTGTATTCTGTAAAGGGGGTTGCAGAGTCTGTCAGGCTGCAGTGGATCTACCGTCCACTGCAGCCTGACAGTGGACGGTAGATCTATTAAATAGGGTTTGGTTTATATCGAGTGTACTTGGGTGACGTTGAGAGACAAAAAAAATCACTGTGTTTTCAATTTAGTTCAGTTCTAACATCCGTTTAAGCTGGTGTGATTTCCCTCATTTGCAATGATGTCAACAAACAATGACATTTATTAACAAATTAAGCACAGTTCAAATCTAAATATTTAGCGGAATCAAGAAACCAATGTCTTGAAATGTCCAATGTCAACCCTGAGATTCTGTCAACGATTAGAGGAAGAAAAAAAACAAAGGGGTACAAAGCACTTGACTTTTCATGATTATGATGTGAAAACAGGTTTGAAGCAGGCTAGGAAACGCAAAAGAAAAAGGACATAGGAAGAGAATAAAGGAAGAACAAGAAGAAAGATGAGGAGATGAGGGAAAGAACTGTGCTGACAGGAAGTGGAGCCACGGTAACAAATCTACTAATTTAACTGTCACAACAAGTAGGTCAGCACCATAGAAAGACTGTTTTCAAAGAAACACCTCTATTCCCAGGTTCAATATTTTGCTACTACTACAATGACTACTACTACTACTACTACTACAGTCTTTTTTAAAATGTCATATGTTAAGGAGATATGCATCAAAAAGGCTAAATTAAAGTGTCAGGTTGGTGTTGTTGGACTGTTATTGTTTTTTTTTTTTGTTAATTTAGTGTGCAGAAAAAAATCCTTGAGAATATCCAACAATTCTCAGAAATTCCATAATTTAGATTGCTTTAAAGTCAATAAAAAATGCCATTGCTATTTATCTCAAAAATTGTGCATGTTATTTCATGAAATCATTTGACGACAGCACAAATGATCACTGTACTTTTCGTGTGGGTTTTGTACTCTCGCATTTCCTATTCAGTGTTTCATCAATGTCAAGGGTTAGGATGTGATGTGATATGCAAAAAGAAAAAAAAACCAACAACATTATAATGGTTCACTATGTAATACACTTTAGGGCAAAACACTGTGTAATTGTTTATTTAGCATGAATAAAGTAGTGGTCTGTCCTTCCTTAAGCTGGGACTTTATCTCAATCTAATGCGGTTGGTGCTGATTTGATTGCAGGCAAATACAAGCCTTGATGAGCAATGAAAGGTTGCCTGGCTACTGATGTACAGTGTCGCATTCAAGGACACAAGTGTGTTTTGAATTATGACTTAAAAGAGAGAAACAGGATTTGTTATAAAAGCTAAAGGGGCTCTGAGAGCGGATAAAAGAGATGGATAATCACAGGGTTTCTTTCCACCCTCCTCATCTGTAAATCAACTACTCTGATCTTTAGATATAAAAGTTAGAGAATCTCAGATGTGTATACATCATTCATGATGGAGGAGATTTGTGATTTGTGTCGACTATTAAGAGCAGAAATGAACATGGTTTGCAGTTGTGTGAGGTTTCAGAGGTGAGGTGGGTTTAAGTGCCACCTGCTGGTTTGTCATGAACAAATGGTTTCATGTACAACAGACACTGGAATATTCTTCACATACATGTGTCCACTACTAGACTGGACTCTTTTTCATGTTTTTATTATTTATTTATTTTTTTGATTGTGTTGCTTTGTCTTTGTGTGGTGCATTTTCCTGTTGGTTTTACTGTATATTGTAAAAGCTGGTCTTTGTCTATGAAGATTTTCTATTACTGTCTCCTTTCTTGTTCATTTTGGATCAGGTAGTGTGAGCCATGGCTTTTAGATAACAGTGGTTCTCTACTTAATGAAACAAGTTACAAAACTATGTAATACTTTTGGTATTTTTGATTTAGAAAAAACTAATACATTGCAGTATACTCTGTTATATATGTGTTATTTAATTATGTACAGTGAACTGAAATTGTTTTCAGAATCTCTAAATTTCTACATTTGCTGTACACACACACACACACACACACACACACACACACACACACACACACATGTATATATATATATATATATGTATATATATATATATATATATATATATATATATATATATATATATATATACATATATATATATATATATATATATATATATATATATATATATGTGTGTGTGTGTGTGTGTGTGTATAGGGTGGCTGTGGTTCAGATGGTAGAGCAGGTTGTCTGATAAATAAAGGGTTGGCAGTTTGCGTCCCGGCTCTGGCTGTCCACATGTTGAAGTGTCCTTGGGCAAGACACTGAACCCTGACGTAGGCTCCCAGTAGGACTGACAGAACCTTAGAAACCTACTGGTGTATGGGTGAATGTGAGGCTAATGTAAAACGCTTTGAACACCATGAAGGTGGAAAAGCACTATATAAGTGCAGTGCATCTACTGTTAAACATTAAGATAATCAAGTGGAAAATAGACATGTAGCTAAAATGCAGTGGCCCTCAGATTATTAGCTTAATAGTTTTCTATCGTTACCTCAATCTAGAACTTTATCTTAAAGAGCTGCATGTAGAGAAAAAGAACAGAGGTACCCCTGCAGCATCTGCAAGGTTGAACATATTGTGTTGTAGTACTTGAAACTGATTTGTGAGCACCTGTGAGATGATTCTTGAAAAGACTTTTAAGGTGTTGGTTTTGTTTCAGTCTCAACCACATGTTTACTTAACCTTTCCTCAGTCTCTGGATTTTACGTCAAGGCCAGAAAACACCTCATCTACACAGAATTGCCTGTGCAGTGTTTTACTTGTTAATGCCATCATTTTTGCTGACTATTAATTATACACTAGAAATCCAAAAGATAAATGCACATCAACCTTCAGTATCCATCATGGCTTGGCCTTGGTTTACTCAGCAGTGACTACACCACTATAAAGACAATACCATGTTCTCAGGTTTCTTGCATAAATTCCACAAAGATGGTTAACTGGTATCAAGTATGGACTATATGCTTATGTGCTACTTTTTTTAGGGGTATTGTTTTTGTGTTGTTTGTTTGTTGGTCTGTTTGTTTTTAAGCAACTTAACACCAAAACTACTGGAGCCATTTCTATGAAATTTTCAGGAAAGGTGTGAGGTGGTCTAGAGTACATCCCATAAAATTTTGGTGAACATAGGTCAAAGGTCACAATCACCACAATGTGTTTTCACAAGGATAAGAGATAAAGCAAATCAGGTCAAATGTATAAAAGAAGGGGTGAGGTTTGTTGTGTCGGGCAACAGTAGTTTTTTTTTTTTTTTTTTTTTTTTTTAATTCAGTGTTTCCCAAACAAGAAGACCAGGATTTGGTCAAAATTCTGTATTAGATGAGGAAAAACACTGCTTTTAAAATATTTTATCCCTTTAAAAAAAACTATTCAGCTATGTAAAACCACTTTCATTAACTAATGATTTTTATGTCTTTCTGTTAGCGGTGTCAAACCTGGACATAGAGAGCAAGCTGTCTGTCCACTATCAGGCTCCATGGCACCAGCAACACAATGTATTTCATCCCTGTACCCGGCCGCCATGTTTGGAGGAGCTGCACAGAAATGCTCAGCTCAGCCTCAGAGCCTTGCACCGAGGTGAGAGTCGCTGATGCTCAGTACCCACAGAAGATAATTCCATAACTATGTTCATATGCATGTGCTCATGTTGGGTTTGTTTCTTTGTTTGTTTATATAGATGAACAACAGCATCAGAGGTCAACAAGTCGGGAAAGGAACAGAGTGACTATCTCCATCTCGGTGGCACCCCCCATGCCAACCTTCCCTTCACCTCACACCATTCGCAGGCAGCAGAGAAGTCGTCTCGCAAGAGCAGTAAGTACAAGGAACCAATCAGGAAGTAGCCTGTTAAGGATCAGGAGTGGCCAACCCTGGTTCTAGAGAGCCGCATGTTTTTTGACTTGATTTTGATTTGAATGCTTTATTTCGAACATGTGCAGAATGCAACAATAATCAATACAATAATAATAAAAATCATAATAATAATAATAATAATAATAATACACAATGACATGTCCGAAAAGGAGTAGACTGAAGCATAAACTTATTTAATCCTACCCCTTCTTCACTTCCCCATTAACCTGAATTCATCTTATCGCAATAGAGTGCATAGTACAAAAATTAGGATAATAATAATAATAATAATAATAATAATAAATAATTGAGGTACTAAACATATACATATATACAAAAAAAACAAAACAGAACAAAAAACAACAACAAATGAGCAGATAGGAAAGTTGGTAACAAAAATATATTTTTTTCTAATTTGTCTGCATGTTTTAGACGTCACCTTGCTCCAACACACCTGATTCAAATGATCAGCTCGTTATCAAGCTCTGCTAAAGCCTCATTATGACCCACTGCTTTGAATCAGGTGTGTTGGAGCAGGGTGACATCTAAGACCCTGTCTGCACGGAGACGAGTTCGCGTGAAACCAACGTACTTTCTTAATGGATTAGCCTTCCGTCAAAATGGGACTGGTCTCGCGGATACCCCAAAACGAACGCTTTGGAAAACAGGTCCCACAGTGGGAAGATCTGGATACAGTGCCATTTCAGTATCCATACTGACGAGTATCCCTGTGTGTTCACACCCACGTCATGACCACATGACCAGAAAAAAACGCAGCCTTGCACCTGTAGCATTCATTCTCCTCACAAGACAGCTACAAGATAACAACAATGGTGAACAACAGAGTAACAGTGTTGAATGGGTTAAGGTGTTAGCAGTGTTATTGTTTTTGTTTATTATTGTTGTTTGTGTCCGGTGTGTGTGTGTGTGTGTCACATCGGTCGAAAAAGGGATGTGGGCGCATGCAAACTACTTCTTCTATTGTTCTCTTGTACCCAGTGGGACTGGCTTACAGTGCTCATAGTGGTGTGGCATGTGAATTGCATCGTGTTCAGCAAGTGATTCGCCCCCATGCTGACGCAAATTTTTAATGAAACAGTTTTAATTTTTACATAATATATTTTTGACAAAATTTCAAAACTAAACCTGTATCAAACTTGTGCGGATGTAGCCTTAAACATGCAGGACAGTGGGCCCTGAAGACCAGGGTTGAAGACTTCTGGTCTAAAACATGCAGGATAATGACTCTCTAGGTGTAGAGAGTCATTATCCTGCATGTTTCAGATGCTTCCCTCTTCCAGCATACCTGATGGTCGTTATGAGACTTCTGTAGAGCTTAATGATAGGCTGATCATTTGAATCAGGTGTGTTGGAAGACAGATACATCTAAAACACAGCTGTCAAACTCCAGTCCTCGAGGGCCGGTGTCCTGCATGTTTTAGATATTTCCCTCTTCCATGTGATTCAGTTTAACCCTTTAACTCCTGAGAACTAACAAAATAACTACTAGTAACATGAACAAAGTAAGACACAAATGGCAGAAAATTACAAAATGAATTTTGGGAAAAAAATTACGAAAGAAGAAAACTTCTGTCTTCAGTATAGGACTAGTTGTTATGGTCCCTACATAATCATGGCAAGCAACAAGAGTCTTAATTGGAGTGGGATTTAGTCCTGATGATCATGTGGTGCAACCAGCACAACCCATCGTCAGTTGTGTGCTATTTATTGAAATTTGGTCCCAGCAATTTTAATTTTGCCTTTAAAAATGTTTAAATAAAATAAAATGCACAAAACTAAAAGGAAAATGGTTGAATTTTTCTGAATGTTTAAACTAAATCATCCATTCAGAATGCATCAACACTGATACTTAAAGAGTTAATAATCAGCTCCTCATCAGACTGATAATGATGCAATGGCCTCCAGGTGTAATGGAAGAGGGAAACATCTAAAACATGCAGGACCCCGGCCCTCGAGGACCAGAGTTACAGACCCTTGTTTTAAACCAGACATGGGCCAACCATTCCCAAAGGGTTAGTGTGGCTGCAGGTTTTTGTTCCAACCAAGTAGCAGAACACCAGACTTGATTCAGTTAATCAACCGATCTTGGTCTTCAGAGAGTTGATTGGTCAAACTGTGAACTCTTGGTTGGTTGGAACAAAAACCTGCAGCCACACCGACCCTTTGTGGAATAGTTTGCCCATGCCTGTTTTAGATGTTTCTCTCTTTCAACACACCTGACTGTTGTTATTAGGCTACTGCTGATTTTAATGATAGGCTTATCATGGAGAATCATATCATGAATTGGGTGTATTGGAAGAGGGACACACCTAAAACCTGCAGGATAACAGCAGATAACAGATCACTTTATAAACTAGATCAGGGGTCTGCAACCCTGGTCTTAGAGAGCCGCTATCATATTTCACATGTGTCCCTCTTCCAGCACACCTGACGGTCATTATGTGTTTTTGATGATTGGCTGATCATCTGAATCAGGTGTGTTGGAAAAGGGACACACCTAAAACATACAGGATAACAGCTGTGTATGACCAGGGTTGACCCAAGTTAAATATGAAATTACTGTTCATTTTTTTTCACCATTTATCTATTTTGTTCTGCATGTTTTTTTTTTTCTCTAGAATTAATAAAGAAATACTTCTTAGTAATCTGACACTCTATTTTATTCTATTTTCATACAGCAGGAGAGAGCAGAGAGGGAGCAAGAATTAGACTATCAACCCAGAAAGGTAAGGTCAAAGTATTTACACTATGTCCAGAGCACCTAGAACAGATAATTGGATTGAGTATTATTAAGGTATTTTATGTTTCAGCTCTGGATGACTGGTATCTTTAAAGTGGTTAACTTCCAAATTTCCATGGTAACTTACTCTGCAAACAAGACCTGCCCCAGATAGTGGATCTAAAACCATCTAAAAGTACCTTCTACAGCTACTACTGACCAACTGATTCTCCAAATAGATCCTGTTGAACGTTTACAGATAAAAATAAGTAAAAAGCTTAAAAATGTGTGTGTAAAAAGAGCTTTACAGACCATCCAACACCACGGACTGTGTGTTTTGACTTAACAAAGAGAGATGCACGGCAAAAATCTGAATCTAACCAAGTATATTTTTCTCATTTCTAGTCAAAATATCTCATTACTTAAAATAAGTCAATCACCTAAATAACAATATAAGAACCTATTTCTAGACAATAGATCTTGAAAATCTTTTAACAAGATAATTTTCACTTCTTCCATTGGCAGATTTGGTTTACTTAATTCAATATTTATTTATTTATTATTTATTTTGTCGTTGCTTGATTCAAGCATAAATTATCTTGGTGAGATTTCTTTAAGTAACATTTTCTAAATCTATTGTATAAAAATAATACTTTTTTTTATTGAACTGAAAAGTTACTCTTTAGGTGATTATGTTTTAAGTGTGATGAGATATTTGGACTAGAAATAAGAAAAATACACTTGGTAAGTTTAAGGGTTTTTTTCTAGTGTGATTCTTACATGCTATTAAAGTATATCTGAGGAGTACATTCATTTAAAAGAAAAAAAAACACTGCTGCTATAGTCAAATGACTTTAACCCCTGACGCATCAGCGCTGACGTGTTCTGAATGGATGGTTTAGTTTAAAAATTCAGAAAAATTAATGGGTCTTTTTTTTGTGAAATTTTACTGAGATAAAAGAAGAAAAAGAAAAAAAAACAAAGTGAAACTACTGGAACCAAATTACAACAATAGTCATTTATTCCTTTTTTTTTAAACTTGATTTTGTTTACATTTTTTTTTTTTTGTTATTTTGTGAATATTTATTAGTTAGTTTCTGTTGATGTTGCTTATATTTATTAGTATTTTTTTTTTTTACATTTTGTTTATTTATTTTATTATTTCTTCAATTGTGTTCTGTTTGTGTCTTACTTTGTTCATGTGACATATAATTTTTTTAGTTTCATATTCATTTTTGTTCATTTTACTGATCACTTTGGCAGTTTTTGTTCATTTTGTTGCTTTTTTTTTTTTTTACTGTGGAATTGCTTAAGTCTCAGGAGTTAAAGGGTTAATAAGCCTTAATAAGCCTTAATAATGTAACCTTGAGTATAATAGTAACACACACATTTTCAATTTCTTGCACCTGATTCCAGTTTGCTTTTTTTGTGAGAAAATGTGCAGCTGATCTGCCAAATGTTTTGTATTGTCTCGCCACGTACTGTAACCTAAACATCTTGATTGTGTTGCCCATGTTTTGTGATACAGGTCCCATATATAAACAGTAACATTTACATTCTTCTCATCTTGTTTGTTACACTAACTTATTATTTTCTCTGAATTTCCTAAAGGAGAGGACAGTAAAAGAAACTGAGATCCAGACTATACAGAAAAAAGTGAGAACATCAACATAAAAATATACAGACATCAATCACTGTACTGTTAAAAGATGTCACAAACAAAAATGGGTTTGTACACTCAGTAATAATTGTTTGTGTTTATGCTGTTCTAGGAGAGATCTGGAAGAGAAGCAGATGTTCAAAGAAAGGTAACAAAGAATAAAGCACAATCAGTTATAGCAGACATAATAAAAACAGATTTTGTATTCCATGTGGTAGCTCTGAAAAATACAATTATTCTGTAATATCAAGGTTTGAATATTTGAGGACATGCAACAAGATGTAGTGTAGAACCAGTCAAACATATGAGTGAAATGAAGTGAGAAAAGAGCTGAAACACTGTACACTATAAATCATTAATATTCATTATAATCTATTGGTTCACTCATTTATCATAATACCATTGCTCTGTTGTTTTGTGTTTCTTTTCCGTACTTTGTGTTCATAGTTTGCATGCTTTTACTCACTTCACCCTATTGATGGTTGCAACTTCATTCCATGGAATAGAAAGGTATCAAGCATACTTTTTTATTTACTCTATTTTATTTTTTTTTATTGTCTTTCTGTTTTCTTGATGTTCTCATTTTCACTCCTCATCTACTTTGATATTGTTTTTGCTCTTAAAGACATATATTAATTAGTGTTTCTGTGTATTATAAACTGCAAAAATTAAAATCTTACCAAGCGTATTTTGCTCATTTCTAGTCAAAAGATCTCATACCATGTAAAATACAGCATGATCACCTAAAGGGTAAGTTGGAATTGAGATCTAAAAATTTGGCCCAAAAAAGTTAACAAGTGAAAATAATCTTAGTAAGATTTTCCAGATCTATTGTCTACAAATCAGTTTTTAGATCTCAAATATAAGTTACTCTTTAGGTGATCATGTCTTATTTTAAGTGTAATGAGATCTTTTGACTAGAAATGAGAAAAATACACTCAGTAAAATTTTGACTTTTGCAGTGTACTTGCCTGTTTTTAATAAAACAGTTTATCTAAGTAGACTGCTGTCCAAGTAAGCCACCTATATGTCTTTGCCAGGCTACCTCGACTGGAGAGAGTGATAGCGGTGAGGTTGTGGGAGGCCACAAGGCCAAAGCTTCAGTCCCTAATGCTCCATCAACACAGGACAAACAGACCAACTGGTCCAAGGAGAATCAACCAGCAGGGGATCAGAAGTCGACTGGCGACCCTAACTCTATCTCCTCCTGCATTATTCCCATTAATGTCACAGGTATGATAACACTAACGTGGTGTTTTTGTAGGATTAGAACAGTGGTCCCCAAACTACGACCCGCGGGCTGGATACGGCCCACCTCCACATTTGGTCCGGTCCCCTGAACAATACCAGAGAGCATTTAGATTTTTATTTTTCATATATGTGTATTTGTTTTTGATACTAAAGTTGGACTTTTGCAATAAAATGTTCCTTAAGTTTTGAACTATTTTCATTATTAACTATTAGTTAGTGACTAGTTTAACACAAGAACTTTGACAGACTGCTCATATGAGTCATTTAAGTCAGAGATTCTGTTCTGACAACTAAACTGAACTTGGACCTGTTAAGACGAAGAAGTTTGTGTTCAATGGACTTTTTTTCTGTGAAGAACCCAGAGAGGGTTATTTGATTGCGGCTTTCTGGCAAACAATACATTTTTACATTTAGGCACTCCTGCAATCATCACACTTTTTCTGTTACAAACTAACCCCGGCCCCTCATCGGAGAAGGGAAAAGTTATGTGGCCCTCACAGGAAAAAGTTTGGAAACCCCTAGATTAGAACATCCTGACCTTTCTGTGTGTGTGTGTGTGTGTGTGTGTGTGTGTGTGTGTGTGTGTGTGTGTGTGTGTGTGTGTGTGTGGTTGGGGGGGGGGGGTATATGTCATATTATTCCAGTCTCAACAGCATGGTCAAGTGAATTATCAGAACCAATACGTGCAGTAAATCAATTCTTTATATCCACAGAATGTATTACAATGGAAAATGTCCTTCTAAGAAAATATACTAATAATCCAAGGTTTTTTTGTTTAGTTTTTTCTTGAAATAAGTTAAATAAATAAAAGTTTGCCAATGGAGCAAGTAAAAATGATCTTTGAAAGATTTCCTGAAATATGATTTTTAAGCTCAATTGTCTATAAATCAGTTCTTACATCTCACTGAAAAGTTCCTCTTTATGTGATTATGTTTTATTTTCAGTGTGATGAGATATTTGGACAAGAAATGAGAAAAATTACACTTGGTCAGATTTATATATTTGTGTGCTGTAGTGAAAATGATAATAGTGCTTCTACAGTGGCTTTTATCTTTCTTTGACCCTCAACACTGTTGCTTATCAGTTTGACTTTGCCACTTTCTAATGCGTTGGTTAAAGGTGACATTACTGTCTGTGGCATAACTCTAGAGTTCTTTATTCTAAACATTAATGAAAATTTCAAGGTATTTTTTGATATTGAAAGCATAACTATAGACCTGTGCTGCAGCTCCACCTTACACAAATTTCTGGCTATATTTTTGAACATGAATGAATGTAATGTATTGTTAACTAAACTAAGAAAGAAAAGAACTAAGAGTTTCCATCCTGCATTGATATAAACAGAAATTCTTACAAGAAAACACTCATAAGATCGAAGGGTTTTACAATATAAATGTTGATTTTAGTGTTTTATTTATATGATAAATGTACATAATATCAGGTTTATACAGTATATGGCATATGAGGATTGACCAAAATAATAAAAAATATTTTCCTACATAAGTATCCATTAGAGCCTACACAGTTTTGTAATGCGTTTCCATTGGTCCATTCCTTCATTGTAGAGTTGCGTGCTGACTTTCTCTTTGATATTTGTCTGAAATGTTTTTGACTCTCCTTGATGTCTTTTGTTTTTACTACAGGAGTCGGTTTTGACAGGGAAGCGAGTGCTCGTTGCTCTCTTGTCCATTCCCAATCAGTTCTTCAGAGGAGGAGGAAGCTGAGGAGGAGGAAGACTATCACCGGAATACCTAAAAGAGTACAACAAGATATGGGTATGTTCTAGAGTGTGCCCACATTTTAATGAACCATGTTTTAGCTTTGTGAACAAGGTTGTGCAATAGTTTCATGAAGAATTTTGTGATTAAATTAGCCACAGATAAATGGGTAACTCATAATTATATAGAAACAATACATGCTTATGCTTCTTATTTGGCTTTAGTAACACTGCTACTACAGTTTACAGAATACTGTTTCAGTGGGACTTTGGCTGCAGTTGTGTGTAGTTTCAATGTGATATCATGACTCACATATACACAGTACTTTTAATCATAAGCTTTCTATGTGTATGTTCATGCTGTGTCAAATACCACACACTGAGGATTAGGCTCATGTGAACTGGAGATCTTGGCGCAAATTGACACGCAATCAAATGGTATTGAATAACACATGAAAGTTAACAAATTAATATACACACCAAATGCCATAAAAACTGTCATGACATACAGTTTCATGAGATCAGTTTCACAATACAGTGGGTCATAATATAATGACAAAGGGTGCATTTTTATGCCATTGTTTACAAGGCATTATTATGACTTACGACCCATTCACGTAGATTGCACCATAGTCTCTGTTATATTCAACAACATATGTTCTAATTAATAAGCAGACAAGATGTGATCTCCATTACTTCGATTAATAAACTTGGTAGATTTGTCTGTGGGTGCAAAAGAAATCTAACATGAGTTTATATATTTGACTTAACTACAATAGCCTACTTCACCTGTAAGTCATTTCTGATGTACATACTTGGATGGAAACTTAGTTCCAAGACGGGGTTTACTTTCATTGGTCTTGTATCATGTAATTTCATAACCTCAGGAACACACATTATTGGCTTTCCCCCCCCTTTAGCTTTCCATGCCTGCCTGGATTCTTCATTCAACTCTTTGACTGTTTTGACAAAGTGTTTCATCTACACAATCATGCATTTCAGTGTGTATAGTGGTTCTGCTGTCACATTGTGTCTGAAAGCCAATTTACTCTCTCCAAAACTTCAAATTCAAGTCTCTTAAAACATATTTGAGAAATTCCCATAGAAATGTTTGCAGACAATCCTTGTAATATGAAGTGTATTCATTGGCTCTGTTGTTTTATCTTATCCTGTCATTTCAACTGAATTATATTACATTGTGTTTATCCTTGTTTCACTGTTAAATTTGAAGTGATTCCAAACACTAGTTGCTGTTAATAGTTTCTTCTCATGGAGCATTTTTACTTCATATAACAAAAACTTGATAAAGGGAAGATCATTTCTACTCACATTCCTTTTTTCCTTTGCATTCAGATTCAGATGAATCACCTGTTGCAAGAGAACGCACAGTGATTGTTCATGCCAACCCACACCAACTGTCTTTGTGTCAAGAAGATCTCTCAATCAGTGGTCGTCTCTCCCACACGCGTGACTCTGGGTGCCAGACAGACGACTTCCTTATAGCATGTAAGTTTCTTAAAAGGGAAAAATATGATTGCTTCTTTAAGGATGTATGTTTTACTCTGCTTGGATATTATGTCCACACTAAGCACATAAAACACAGATTTGCAAAAAGTCACTCAAATTAAAAGTAAATAACTAAATGTGATGATTTGTGGGATCATTGTATTGTATTGCTCCAAATCCTAAGCACTCAGATTTAAATGGAATACTTGTTTTCTTGTGATCTGGTTAACAGCGATGTGAATAAAAAGTGCGTCTCTTTCCCTTTACAGGTACGGCTGCTCCCTCGAGACGGCGCATCAGAGCTCAGCGTGGCCATCAGGGAATCCCCGCATCTCTGTCCCATTCAACAGGCAACATTTCCTCTCTGGGTGACCAGTCGGAGTCCACTTACACCACTACTGCAACTCACGGGGGGCGCCTGAGGTCTCGTAGTCTTCCACGAGAGGGCGGGCGCTTGATGGACAGTGATGAAGATGATGATGACAATTATGATGATGATGACGAAGATGAGGAGTTATCACCCTATGAAGCTGAGGACTTTATCCCCCCTGGTCCTAGTCCAAGGATGAAGATGATGATGATGAAGGATGAAGAGGAGAGCACAGACGACCAGGCAGCTCCTGAACCTCTGCAGCTTGGTAGTTTAAAAAGGTTACAGCGATCTGGGGACAGAGACAGAGGAGGTGGAGGAGGGGGGAGCCCAGAGCACAGCTGGATGGAGAGGGGCCGTTCTCGCCTTCCTCGCAAGGCTGACATGGGCAGCTGTGAGATCTCATCCAGTTCAGATACGTTCAGCAGCCCTATTCATTCAGTGTCCACAACAGGAGTCCTGGGCAGCCATGTGGATCATAAGGAGGACCACCAGTCATCAAGCGGGAACTGGAGTGGCTCCAGCTCCACCTGTCCTTCCCAGACTTCTGAAACCATTCCTCCTCCCTCTTCCCCACCGCTGACAGGCTCATCTCACTGCGACTCAGAGCTGTCACTCAACACTGTGCCCAATGCCATCGATGAGGGTTTCTCCTTAGACCCCTCGTACCACTCTGACCTCAGACCCCAGGGCCAGGGTCACAGGTCCAGCTCATTTACCTCCTCAGCCACAGACCAGCTGGATGATGCAGGAGTCAGCACAGCCAGTGAAGGGGAGTGGACATACCCTCCAGACCAAGACCAGACAGATCCAGACCAAGATCCTGACCAGAACCAGAATATGAGCCAGAGTCATGATTTATCCCAGGAGTATAGCTCCAAACAAGGTCTACAAGATCAATCCTGCTTCACTGACAAGACCAGCAACACTGAAAAAGAACCTGTCTCTCATTACCCATCTGACACAGAGAGTTTTTACTTCTCATCTGTGCATTCTGGAGCGTGTAATCAGAGTTACAGAAACTACATGTATAACTATGCAGACCAGGGGCCTGAATTTGGCCAAAACAACACTGTGGCAGCACCACTACCACATGGAGTTTATCCCCAGCCCTCAGCTGGTTTTAGAGCGGGCACTATGACCCTAGGGAGGCCCTGCCGTCCACTGAGGAAACCAAAAGTCAAGCCTCCACCACCCAAAAGGACTTCCTCACTGAAGGAGTCCAGTAGTTGTGTCGATGTGGGTACAGACACACAGGCAGATCATGACCAACCAAAGATGGTTAGTGAACAAGAGCTTACTATGTCTTCCACAGATATGAAGCTGGAGTTGGAGCTAGAACTTGAAGGTGGTCCAGAACAATTACAGACATCATGTCTTGTGGCAGAACCTCTGGGAACCTGGGGAATGGGCCTGAGAGAAACGGTGGATATAGTCGAACCCATGTCATTCAGCTCTGCTGATACACACTCATTTAAAGATGAAGGCGCTGTGCAATCTGACTATGCAGATCTGTGGCTTCACAACAATGAAATTAAGTCCAACAATGGTGAGTACACATCCATGTCCAACTCAAGTACAGCCACAGGTACCACTGTCATGGAGTGCATCAAATCACCAGAGAGTTCTTCATCCTCCACAGAGACCCAGACTCAGTCCGTTAGCCAGGTATCAGAGAACAGGCCAGTAAGTCCCCCACTCCCACCTGGGGACTTCAAACTTGGGTCACCTGAGAAGTTGGCTGGTCTAGCCTCACCATCAAGTGGCTATTCCAGTCAGTCAGAGACGCCAACATCAACCTTGCCCTCATCTTCGGCAGCATTCTTCCCAGGACCTTTGTCTCCTTCAACTGGCAAGAGAAAGCCCAAAGTGCCAGAGAGGAAGTCCTCTCTCTCTTCCCTGCAGCACTTTCCCAGAGATGGAGCCTCAATTTCCTCTGGCTATAAAAGAGATCCAGACTTCCCACCTCCACCCTCTCAACTTGATCTCAGTATTTTACATGGTGGACATGCCAGACACACATTATCCCACCGGACTCATCACATACACACACTTCACTACAGCAAACACAGAGTAGCAAATGTTTTAAACACTGGTTCGAAATTATTGCCACCTGAAGTCTCAAGTATCAACCCTCCAGCAAATTCAGTCTCTGCTCCGTCTGTTCCCAGCTCCAATCTGTTGGTAGCAACTCCCTCTACTATACGTTCAGTGCAACTTCATTCCATCAGCCAATCTACAGATGGTGCTACAGCCACAGAACAGGAAACACCAGTTGTAGTAGAGACTGTTACCAGACCCAAATGTCCTCCAAGTAGTTCCACTCTTGCACCACCTCCTTTCAACACCAGGCCTCTCCCTCCTCGAAGACCACCTCCCAGACCTCCTTCTCAGGAGCACACTTCCTCTCCTGAACATTCACAGCCACCTCCCCCTGGACGTCACCCCGATGGGCCTCCATCCTATGAAAGCCTCTTACTAAGACAGGACCGCTACGGACCTGGAACTTTCTGGGCTATGACAGCCTTCAGAACACGTATGGATCCGTCATCTGAGGAGGACAGCTCCCCCTTGCATCGGCCTGTGCCACGTGCACCCCACCCATCACCTGTGGATTTACACACACATATCCACTCTCACTCAGAATTCAGAGGGCTCACACATTCAGGTCATGCACACCCTGAGTTCAGGGTACTGGGGGAGCGTTCATTCTCTCAGGACGATGATGATGATGAAGATGACGAAGAAGAAGAAGAGGAGCAGGTGAAAGAGCCACCAGGTTTGCCTGTAAGGGCTGCATGTTCCAGAGTTAGCATGCGACCAGACCACCCTCCACCCCCAGCATATGAATTTGCCGGGGGATACCATTCAGACTCAGGGCCCTGGGCTAGTCCAGTCAAAGTGCCTGGTACCATAGTAGAGACATCGCAACCTTACCTAATCAGCGATGCAAGAAGAGGAATACATGAAGAGCAAGGTGAGGATGAGGAAGTGACATCAGGTGCTACCAGAAGTGCCCATCAGCAGCAGTCCCAAGAGAGCAAAGATGACTCAACCACTCCTGACACAGAGGATTACTTCAGTAAAGGTAAGCTTCTAAATTCAATTAAACTGAGGACAACCATATCTGTTAAAAGTTTTGTGTTATAAGAATGTATGTATTACAAAACAATGGTTTACTTTGAGTAAATAATGCTAATATGTGACAGAAATAATGCTTTAAAGATGGTTATTTCATAGACTGTATACTGAATGATCAGACAACCAGATGATATGTGATAGGGATATCGTGTGCTACAGATTCCACGCCAAGTGACAATTCACTCTCCCCTCTAACGGATGACACCAAAGTGGATGATGACATTATTATTACATCGCCCAACAAGACGCGTACAACAGAAGATCTGTTTGCCATGATACACAGGTCAGGACTTTTTTTTTCTTTAAAAGTATATCTTTTTGGGTGGTTGGTACTAATCAAAGTACCAGAGGGTCTTTCCACTGTGTTCAGTCATCTAGAATTAACCTTCAATCACATATCTATTCATTCACTGTCTGTTTAAATCTCACTTGTGTCAATGTTCACGTTCTTCATTCAGGTCCAAGAGAAAGGTGTTGGGTCGAAAGGATTCTGGAGACTTGAACGCAAAATCTCGCCTTTGCCCTCCACCACCAGTGACCACCGGCAGTGTGCCTGCCATCATTATTCCTCCTGCCCCTCCTCTCAATATCCCAGCCACCTTGGCCTCTGCTGCTGGGTCACAACGAGCCCCTGTGCCCATCTACCGCAGTGCCAAGAAATCCAGCACATCGAATGAGGAATTTAAACTCCTGTTGCTGAAGAAAGGCAGTAGGTCGGACTCCAGCTACCGCATGTCAGCTACAGAGATTCTTAAGAGCCCTATCACCCCCAAGACTCCGGGGGATTCCCTTCACGAAGGACCCATTAGACCAACTGATGAAATGCCCTCTGCCCTTCAGGAACCTCCTCTTTCTGGCTTGGAACCAATCCAGATACCTGGTCTATTTCCCAGGGCTAACTCTGAGAGTTTCACTCCCAAAACCCTGCCTATGTCAGCTGCCTCCCGACAAGGCCGTTCTCGGATCCCTCCTGTAGCCAACAGCAGCCGCTACAGTACACGCAGCCGCCTCTATACAGCCCCCATGCAAGCCATCTCCGAAGGGGAGACAGAGAACTCAGATGGGAGTCCCCATGATGACAGATCCTCCTAATACCACCTGATGAGAGATGTCCTCTATTCTTAGATGTGCCCTACATTTGAAATGGCTACTTCTACTTTTATAGTGTTGAACAGATGTGTCACTGGGGCCAGTATTATAAACCTTGTGACACAAAAATGTGACTGTTGCTAAAATGCACCCACTGTTTGTATTCTTTCTCTTATTCTATTCTTATTCTATTTAAGGGTATTAGTGTTGCAAGACACTGAATCATGAAAGGATGAATATGAAAATTTTGAGGTTGTAACAAAATACTGCATAATCAAAATAATAGCTCCTTATCTGTGAAAGAGAAAAGACTTATGACCTATTTTGACTGAACTGTCTTTTTCAACAAAAAAAAATAACATTACAAAAAAATGTCCCAAATATTTGTTAAATTATGAAAAGAAAAGATTTTTTGTGGAATATGGACATTGTGTGTGTGCATGTATGAGCACATGCAACATCCACAGATATTTTTACTTCTTGTGTTTTGAATGGTGTGGGTGGGTGTGTCAGTGCGGAACTGATTTCTTATTTTGAAAAAATTCGAAAAAAAAAAAAAAAAAGTCCAATGAAATTTAACACTCTTTCAACTTTTTGTGCCCAAAGCAGTGGCCAAAATTCCCATACTAAATATTCCTGCCAGTTATTTTGTTGTTACTAACAACATTAGCTCAAACAACGTATCTACTGTAATCCATCTACAAACTTGGCATAGATAGTGTCACAGAGCCAATCATATATTTCTTCATACAGATTATATTAAAAAAGATAACATGATGCATGTATTTTTGTAAAACTGCGCCTCAGAACATGATGAAGTTTCACCATGTTGCATGACCCTATATAGAAACATCCCCTGAATCCTGGTTTCTGTCAACATTTTTGTGGCTCCATTGTTTTATTAGAGTATTTAATCTTTCATTGTGAAAGGTTCTTAGTGACATTTGTATCACATTGCCAGTGATCTAAATTGATTCATCATGGATTTGAGTGTCTCTCAAGAAGGAGCAAGGGCTTGTGCCTAGATGGGGATTGGTTGTCGAAGATACAGGCGAATTTTGGACAATCGCACAATGGCCTTTCTGTACCGAACGTGGTTATTAGCAGGGCACTTTAAAGTCCCTGCTCATTGGCTTGGGACACATCCCACCAGAGTCCCATACTAAAATCCAATGTTGAATTCTAGTATAATTAGCCTGAACAAAGCTTTTCCAGCAGCTGGCCAGTTGCGTTGTGCTGACTTGAGATGGAAAAGGTGCATTTCAAAGATACCATTGAGCGCAGACGGTGACAATGCTTTAGAAGGTCCTCAATCGGTTTGACTAGAGGTTAATTTGGACAGGTTTCCAAGAGCCAACCTCACTTTTGCACTTCATGATTCTTCAAGAATATTCCTTGAAAAGAAAATATATCTTATAATGAAATTGCATAATGTATATTTGTACTGAATATAAAGTCATATCTATATAAAACAGCAAGCAGAAATTTTATAAGGAACGAAACTGAGTGTAGCAAAGAAGAACAGGTCTCACTGACATTACATATGAATCTTAACAGTGTAAACTGTTCTCCTTTCCTCGTTGCCTCTCCATTATTTGCACTGACCCAGTAGCATCAGGCAGGGGAAAGCTCAACCCAGTGGCTAGTGTAAGTCTAACTTACCTTCCAAACCTCATATCACAAAATCTGCAAGAGAGGGTACCGGATATTATCAAGGTTTAAATGTCAGCCGTGCATCAATTGCTGCTGCCTTTTCTAACCACAGGTTCAGCTGGTGAAGTAAAACATCTCTATTGTTACAGACATAGAATATTTGGTGTTGTACTATCATCAGTGATACATTTGAACATTCACCTGCCGAATACAGCAAACACAACACATATACTTCTTACATTCAGAGACCGTACTTCAATAGAAACCATTCACTGTATTCTGTGAATACCTCAGCAAGCATATTACTGTTTTATTGTAAATGCATAGATAGATAGATACATAGATAGATACATAGATAGATTACAAAACCACAACTGTTTAATACTCAGCGAATCTGAACTGCAGAACTGACACTGTGCAAGATGGAGAGAGTAAAAAGCTGTGAACTGATTATTAGAGTTTTACATTCATCATATTGCTGAAGCGCACTTGTTCCTGTTCATTGTTTGATTTGTTGTGTTTTCAAAAGCATGCAATAAGTAAAGAAAAAAAGAACAAGGACACCATATCATTATTTTTATCTGAGGGATGTCTCCATACCACGAGAAAAGATTTTGTATTTTCCGTTTGTCAAGTTCAATAGTGTGTTCTATAGATGTACAAAATGTCTGGCTAATTCTGTTCTGTATAGTTGTGATCACCAACAGGGGTTTATCTTGTACTGTATATCTACTCACTGGACAATCATATGTTTAAGAGACTGTAAAGAAAATGATATAGAATCTTTCGGGAGGAAGAATCTGAACACTTTTGGTGCTGGGTCCTAGTCTTGCTGGAGCTGTGAAAGTTGGAAACTACTGATTCACTTAAAGTGCATATTTGGACAACTACTCTGGATGAAATTAAAAAAAAAAAAAAAAATCAAGTTGGGAACACTATCTGTTCACAAACCCCAAAATAGTGTTTGATCTGATTTTAAAGTTGCTGTATTTACTTTCCACAGATTTTTCTAATTCTGCAACACATTATCACTGAAATGGATTAAATGATTACATGAAAATGTAACATAATTCTGTGAAATGTCATTTTAAAATACTGACTACAAAACGCTGAAAGTATCGACAATTTGTTTAGTGTCATTTTTCCGTACTGTGAGTGCAGATGCAGTAGGGAACTGTTTACTTTTATTTAAACAGTAGACAGATGCTTCATTGACAGTAATTCATTACAAAGATAAACTGTGGGGTGGCCATGCAGAGTCCAGTATTCATGTAGCTCTTTGAAACAGTACTCCTCTAAATCGGCAATACCAAAAAAATAAGAATTCTGACAAATTGTGGCACCAATGTGTTTGAAAATGTCTGCACGCAATTTTGTCTTATGTGGAAAAGATGACCTGACTTTTTTCAAAGGTGCACGGTATGGAATAACACTAAACAGATGATAAACTTGTACTGGAAATGAGAAAAATACAGATGTTGAAAACACAGTGTAACTGTCAATTTAAAATAAGCTCCATATTTAAAAATACCTAGGACTTATCAGATTTGAATCACTTTTGTATTTTTGTATAAACTTGTAAATATGTTTTTAAAGACAAAAAAATGTTGCAAAAGCTTTCTTTTGTAAAATAAATCAATAAATGACTAAAAACAAAACCGTTTTTTTATGTTTACATGATTATTTTCAAACCTTTTTTATATTTTGGAGCTGTGCAACACCTTCAGTTTTGTATTTATTTTTTTGGGAGAGGGAAGGGAAGGTTGCGACATTGTGAAAATTCCATTATTCTATACCTAATTCATTTTAACAGCTCATCAGGCTGCTTAGTAACTGTGCATAGAAAAAAAGCCAATAAATGTGACTGCTTTGAAACGGAAGGCCTTTTGTGTGAGACTTCATTTACTTTGTCAGGTGTAGTGAAATACTGTCTCCACTAGATGGCAGTGTTTATATGTTTTACTCTAGTTGGGCTGTCTGTGTTTATTTATTTATTATTTATTTAGGCTCTAGTGTACATGTACAATTATCCACAAATGGGCTGTTACAGTTACCCAACTATCATTAACATTTTGAATTTACAGCTGTTGGAAACAATTATTGTGGTTCACAACTCAAAAGGACAATAATTATGAACAATGATATAGTAGAACAGACATAAGTAACTTCAAACTATTAGATATATTCCTTGCAACCTGGAAAACAGGAGATGCTCAAGCTTCTTTAAAAAGAACTATGTCATTATTATTTATTTATTTGTATTTTTTCTTAGTCACATTTGATAAAATATTGAGGAGTGGAGCTTTACATGAGATGTACAAGAAACATTTTTTGTTTAATTTGTTTGTTCATTTTTTAATAAAAAGACAGAAATAAGAAAAGAAGCATATTTCAAACTGCATACCTGAATGCTGTAGAAGAAAAAAATATAATAGGACTTCCTGAAAATAGTGGGCCTGGCATTGTGGTGTTGTCAGAAGGTCAGATGGTGGTATGCAGATGGAGAAATTGGTCAAAGTTATCTCAAGTTTCACCTCATTTACATGTCTGATTAGAGGCAGTTCAGCTTTGCCCCCCCCCCCCCCCCCCCCCGAGTGAATAGAGGTCCACCGAGGAGGTTATGTTTTTGCTGGAGTTTGTCGGTCAGTCTGTCTGTCTGATAGTTACCAAGATAACTCCAAAAGTTATGGATGGATCTTGGCATGTTGGGGGTGTCACAAGGGAATGATTCGATTTTGGGAATGATCCGGAAGAGATCCTGGATCACTTTGAAATGTATTGTCCATTTACCGCAATGTAAACCCCCCCCACCCCCCCCCCCCCACCCACACACACACACACATACAAACGCACGCATGCGCTTTGCAAATACTTGATAAAATAAGCAGACTTCATGTTTTCATAACATCTACAACACTGTATTTAGTTCAATGATTCTCATAAACCAAAAGCATCTACTGATCTAAACTCTCTGATACATGTTATCCCACTAATCCTACCAATACAGGCTGGTCTCCCTTGAAAAATAGATAATTGACCTCAGTTACACACACCTGGGTAAATAAAAGGTTAAATAAAAAAATTATAATAAAATACATGTCTAAATTTGCACCCAATCATCACCCACAGACATAAACATATACAGAAAATAATCAAGACCCTCTGAAATGCAATGTCACACAACATGTTCTAGACCAGGGGTGCCTAACCCTGTCAGCTGCTTTTGACATGACCAAGATAAAATTATGTATGTCCAATATATTGAATATCTATATTAAGAGCTTTATAGTGCTTGCCTTGTCCAGTACATTAATATAGGTATAGTAGAACGTTATTGTAAAAAACGGCCAGTCACCATAATGATGTAAACAAATGTTTAATTGTGTCAATGCATATCAAACATATTTAACAAACATCTTTTTTGAACTTCCAGTAAAAACTTGTATATATACAGATGAAATGTCGTGAATCAATCAATGACAAGGCATAAAAATATACGTAGTTGGTTATTGTGCAGTCTGTCTAAGTGGTAATAAGAACACAATATGCTAATGATGAAAACAATTTCTAAAAAAAAAAAAAAAAAAAAAAAAAAGACAAAAATAATCCTACTAAAACCTGAGTTTCACATTAAAGCAATACGGTTTCAAGTATCAACTTATTACCACTACAGGAGAGCAACAGGGTGAAATGCAGCTACGACAGACATGATTTGGTTCGTCAATGATTCTGAAATGTTCAGAAAATGAGATTTTCTGCCATGGAAAACAGATAAATACTTTGAGAATATGTGAATAATTACTCTGATGAAACATTATCCTGTAGGTAGTTATATGATGGTGCACACAAAAACAATTTCAGGCAGAAAAAAAAAAAGAAAAAAAGTTTGATTACACTTACGCTTGATACGGGTTGATACACTTTGTTACAGTACAAAATGGTATAAAAAAAAACAACCTTTTGGCTTGTCTTTATACAGTTTCTGTCATTTGCTCTTTTAGGAGCACTTTAACTTCCTGTACAGCAATCAAAGTCAACAGTGAACCACCTTGTATACCACTGTCAACACTTACAGTATTCCAGTCATTGTATGCACCTGTGTTTGTGTATATATGTTAGATAGTGTGACTTTCAAAACATTACACAATCATAACACAGTCAGTGCTCAAGCTTAACCTGCTTAAAGGGGTTTTATGTAGTATTTTTACTTCCAAAAATTACCTAAAATCATCATTACAATATTTCAATTAAAAAGCTCAGACGTGAGGCCAAAGGCACCAGTGTAGAGGACTGGAGAAACAATTGACTATATCCACAGACAGGCTGGAGGACGTATGTGACCACTAGAGGGAGTAGTGAGACACTCTGCCAGTCTCCCACAGTGATGAAAACTAACACCAGAGGACCTTTAACTAGTGTCAGAAAGTGACCAGATGAGATGAGAACCATGAAGGCACCACTTTAAGAGTCATAGAAAGTGACTCAGTGGTAAAGGGTACAAGTACTGTTACTGTTTACACCACTGAACACAGCTCTCCATGAAAAATGACAAATGAAAACATGAAACAATGTAGTGCTTCCACTACACATGTGAGTTTGGCTGTAAGGAGGTAAGTTATTAATCTCACCCAACATTGTTTGGGAGATATTATTGTGATCAGTGTGTGTGTGTGTGTGTGTGTGTGTGTGTGCACGCACATCTGTAGAGACATATCATGCTATCACTCAATGAATACTTGAGATATCACCAAGAAATTACATGGGCATATACATATACCTAATGCACATCAGATGATCTATTTGACTAAAGGACAAGGTTGTATTTAGCACATTATTGGCTCTAATTCAAGAATAGGTTGTCATAGAAAAACACAAAACAGGGGTGAGATTAGCCATTCTCTGAATACTTGTTATGTGATGTTATCTTTGCTAAACTCACTGTCTGTTGTTCGTCCCTGGTTCAGACTAAACTGTGATGATTCCAAGCAGATCTTTAGTAAACTACTGACAACACAAACAGTATAGAAAACAGAGGTGCCATGTTTTTACTGTGGCTGTTTTTAGCCTAAAAGCAAAGCTAAGAATAACAGAACTACAACATAAACTATCAGCTGAAGCTGAAGCAGCACATGAGGACTATAAGACACAGTGTTATGTTTGATGGACTGGAATGAAACACCAGTGTATACACCAGCTTGTTGCATTGGCCAATATGCTCTTTTTTCCTTGTCATAAGTTACTGACAGGTGGAGTTCATGGTACCTCCATGTTCTTGGGAGATACTGCTGTACACACTGAGAAAAATAAATAGTGTAGTGATAATTTTTAGGTCAAATGTCACAGTTTTATTTTGTAATTGTAAGTAAAGAGGATTTTTTTTTTACATTTGTTATCACTTGACAGAAAAAAGTGGCTTAGCTTGTATCAGTCATTGGCTCAGGCTGAGGTTTAAAAAAATCAGTAGCGGTATTGGCCCCAAAAATGTCTATATCAGTCAATCACTAATGAACTGTTAAAATAACAAGCTATGACTTAGTGTTTGAAGATGAAAACTCCATGGTACCATAATGTGTGGAAACAATAAGCTTTATACTTTATACAGAGGGCTTTCTTTGTCTGTGGTTTTGGTTGCAAATGTATCTGATGCAAGACTTCCGCTTTTTACTGAGACTTTAAAATATCAATACTACATATAACCCCTTCATATGAATATCAATATTAGATATGATCTTCCAGCACATGAAACAAATGCAGATATGAGCATAGAATATAAATTGCTTCAGTAACTGATACTCCACATCTTCAACCAGCGCTGTTGAACTGCTTTCTTCTGAATAAAATATAAATTATTTTAATGCAAAGTGGTGCCTACCCTGCTGCAGTTAATCTATATTTGTCATTAAAAGATGGGAGTCAGAAACCATTATGTACTGATTAATTCCTTCAGAAACATTTTTGCAATAAAACCCTTCAACACTTCTCATTCACTGGGACACTCCAGTGGATCATACTTGTTCACAATAACTCCCATGACTTCATACATTCACTAGCTTGCATACACTAAACTGAACTTTATTGCAATATTCGATAAGATGCAGCAAATCTCTTACTGCCAGTACCTGAACTAACTTTGCCAATCTCACGTGAAGAGTCCATCCTGAAATTCCAACAAAGCAGTAATGACATACGTCCCAAAAACCCCTCAGCAGCTGAACAACCGAACAGAAAAGGAGCTGTAAAACCTTCAACAAATATGAATGTCTGTGTGTGCGTAAAATGTAAATTAAAGTGTGAACATGTAACAGCCTTTATGTTTTTAAAATAAGGCAAAACAGTCTGTTGTAAAGTAAAGAATGTTTAAACCCAGATATGTCACTAATCAGGCAGACGAAAATAATGAATGTCATATCTGCTTAAATAAATATGGCCCATAAATGAAAAAAAAGAAAAAAAAAAAAAAAGGTGTACTGTTTATTTCTGTGTGTATTTGCCAGTGATAGAAGAGTCCTCTATTGTTTCGTATGTTTCAGCTTCTCGATGTGATGGCAGAGTTTGAGCGCCGGCCCCAGCTTCAGCCCCATGTACTTCATAATGACATCACTTCGCAGCAGCATCAGAGCTTTGCCGTCAATCTCCTGCGGGGACAGAGAGGAGGTGTCAGCAGGGGGCGCATTATAAACATGTTGTCGCTTTGAAGAACAGCTTGATTAAAGTGATAATGACTTAAGACAGTGAATGAGGGGAATTCCTGAATGGTTCACTTCAGACATGGTTTATTTAATCACAGGAAGAGAAAATATAAACCTAGGAATTTACAGGTTTGTCCTTCCACATGTTTTCTACAACTACTGTTACTGCTAGTGCTTTAGGAATTGAAATGTTAGCTTAAATTAATGTTGCAAAATTAAACTATCAGCAAATAAAATGCATGGGTTTGCCTTCCTCTGATTCCTTGATGTACCCCCCCCCCTTTTTAAATAATAATAATAATAATAATTTGTTTATTGAGCTACAACAATTGAAAAATGGAAAACGCTCACATTGTCTCCCCAAGTAAGATAAATAAATGAAAGAAAGAAAGAAATTAAAGCGAAAAAGGGGGAGGGGTGTACAAAGCTCAGATATCAACCCCCTTCAATATTTAGTGTGTCTACAGGTATTACTTGGAAAACTAGAATAAAAATTAGAATTAGAATATACATTTTATAGACTCATAAGATGGGAAGTGGGATATCTCAAGTATTTCTTTGTTATAATTTTGCTGATTATGATTTTCAGCCATTTAAAATCTAGAACTCAAAAAATTGGAACATTGCTTGAAAATGAGTTTTCTGAAGCTGCAAGTCCTAATCAGCAAAATCAAAACAAATAAAATCTTGAAATATAGTGATTCACATACCATTTGTCTATATAATATGTACAGAATAACAGAAATGCATGCAGTTTTTCAGGATATTCTCATTTTTCGAGTACTACCTCTATAATGGCCAGCAAGGGGTTCCAGGTTCTACCAAATGTTCTCAGAGAGCCTCTGAGAGTCTTCCTCACTTCTTATGAATTTAAGACACTTTAAAACCCTGACTATTTCTATGCTAAGCAATTTTATACTTCTGCTCTATATGACTTCAGAGGGAAATGTACTTTTATATTCGACCACGTGTGTCTGACAGCTTTAGTTATTTCACAGATTACAATACCCTCCTGTCCAGCAAAAATATGAATGTCCAAACGTATTGGGAATTTCATTTGTGATGAATTGAAGAATTATTTTTACTTCATTAGCTAAATCGACTCTTTAAACAGCCTTATAGTTTAAATGGGAAACAGTGCAGTCACAAAGTTTTACTAAACTCATGAAAAACTGTCTAACTAGGGGATTACAGAGCCATGTCATTTTATTTTTGTCCTATTCTAAATGCAATAAATAAACACATATGACTGTTTATTTGTAAAATAATTTAACAAGAAAAACTCCGCTTGTTTAAAGCTATTGAAAGATGACACATCCAAAAGCCACAGAGGTAACGGTATCCTAACAGTCTAACAATCTGTCTACACTGGTTGAATACATGTCTGTTTTACTATTATGGTATTTTTAGCTGCACGTGCACTGACAAATCTTACTAAGTGTTCTTAACAAGATCATTTCCACTTGTTCCTATGGAAACTGATCAAAAAGGTGATCTACACCAGGAAAAAAAAATAATTTTTACAAAGTGTATTTTTCTTATTTCTTCTTGAAATAAGATTTTTCCACATCTTGTCTAAAAATAAGTTCTTACATCTCACTAAAAAAGTTCCTCTTTAGGTGATTATGCCTTATTTTAAGTGTGATGAGATATTTTGACTAGAAATGAGGAAAAATACACTTGGCAAGATTTAGATATTTTCCAGTGAAACATTTACTAAATGTTTTGTGTATCTTTTGCTTTCACAGCAGAAATACTCACGTGCTTCCTGAACAATTCGACGTGTGGGCCTAGGGTGTGTGGATCAGCCTCCTGCACAAACCGGATGACCTCATCAACTGACCAGGAAGACGCGTCGTTCCCTGAACCCTCTTTGTCCTGCGTTACATGCTCTGGACCTGTTGTTGAACTAGCTGCTGTAGATGTGTAAGAATGAATAAGAACAGAAGAAACACAAGTCTTAATAGTAATCATTTTCTTCATCAGTGTTGTATATGAACACAAGTTTATGTCATAAATGATGCTGACGAAAAATAAAACTAATAAAATGAGCAACATTACATTTATATTTTAAAGGAGTCATTCCATCGTTATTTCATTAATATTGCGGTGTTCGCTATTGTTAATGAATGCATTGTATGTTGGTTCTATTTTTTTATTTTTATTTTTTTTAAATGTGCAGGTTGCTTTGTTTCCAGCTGTTTTTGCACGGTAAAAAACATGACATGAGGTCGAACAACAGAGTTTACTGGTACTTCCGCATACATGTCCATGACACAGTAATGAGGTGTCTCTGATTGGCTCAGAATGCGTGAAGGAACACTCCCCCCTCCCCTCTCGCTCTGTGTGTGTTTACCATCCCAGAGTACCATCCAGCTAGGTTTCGTGCTGTCACTTGTTTGAGAATGTGCAGGGGGAAAAAAAACGAGGCTTTATTTCCACAGAGAGCACATGAACCAGTTTGATGCGCCATTTTTTTCCCAGTTTGTGCAGCAGCTACTGTGGCACCATCTTCTCTTGTAGATGTTAATGCTAATGCTATTTAAGATTCACTGCAATGGGGGACGGGTTTAACCCCACGTGGGTGACACCAATGTCCACATGATGTCATATGGACAGGCTTTTTCTGAGTGGCTTGTTTCTCTCTGTTGTTTTCTATGAATGAGAAACACAGCCAGTGGAGGTGGCACACCACTTTCAAAGGCAGCATGTGTTGGTAACTCGGAGTGACCCATGAGATTCCAAAAGGAGCGTGGGAAAGTGGTTTTCAGCAAAATGACACCTTTAAATAGTGGACTACCATTCTGCTGTTATACTGTTGGAGAAGACGGGTTGACCCCTTACTATTTTGAGATGATTTTGCTTAAAACACCTGAAAAATACCTCTCCAAATTAAAATGATAACTGTTTTCATTGTTTGGAATACAGATAAAAGAATGGGCTCTTTGTAAAGGAAACACCCTGTTGTTTGGAGTAAAACAGTCATTTTTGCTTTTTGTTTGACAAGTAAAAAGCTGTATAGTTCAAACACAAATACATTTAGATTTCTTTTCCCCAATTGTCTTCATTTTTTGGTGAAAACCAGGATGTATAAAGCTGCACTTGGTAGGTATGGACTCAAATACACTATTTACTAACAAACCAATGTCTTGGCACTTTGCAATTCAAGGTTGGGAACTTTATTTGTAAAAATGTCTGTTTTAGACTAGTTTTTTTTTTTCTATGGTTATGTTTGTGTTGTATAAAGAGGAAATTTGAGGAATTATCCATTTTTCCAAAGTGGCTACATTTGGAGATTTTTGGAAAAACTGAATAACTATTGAATGCTTCAAATATATATATTTTAGCAAAATTGATGAAAACAAATATTTCACATGCAAAATTGCCATTATCAAATATAAAATAAAGCCTAAACTAGAATTCTGGTCTATATTGTCATATATCCTGGTATTCAGCAGCTAATTGTCACCAAAGTTTCTAAATGTGATCTAATTTGTAGGAACATCAATAGATGATTGATTAGATGACAGCCTTCAAAAGCCAAATTTCTCATATTTGTCTTTTCTGGAAAACAATATTTTGTGTATGTGGTGTTGCTGTCACACTTCAGAATGGTTTACATTTTCAGAAAGTCTTTTATTTTACCTTCTACTCTTCTGTTTGTGTGGACGGTGTTAAGTTCAGCCGGGTTGGAGCTGGTGCGTCGTACAGGTGGTGGTGTGTGTTTATGTCCAGAATAAAAGGACGGCCTTTCCTTCTTTGCCGCCCGGTACTCTGGTGTGGTGTGAAGTGATCGAGCACTGGGTGCAGGATCCTTTGTGGATTTGTCATTAGATAAACCGTTTTCTGTA